>VOMN01074214.1:0-23120 GCA_014899125.1 Orchestia grillus
GCATCAGTTATGAAGAGGGTAACGCATCAGTTATGAAGAGGGTAACGTATCAGTTATTATGAAGGTAACACATCATTTATGAAGGGGGTAACGCATCAGTTATGAAGAGATTAACGCATCAGTTATGCAGAGGGTAAATCGGTCGCATCACAAATCGTCTTTTTAACCCTTTGGGGATCGAATTATTTTAGTCATAAGATGCATGTTACTTCACACGAAAACTAGCCGCAACTCCTGAAAATGAATTCTGAAATGCTCATCAACGGTAACAGGTTCAAATAAGACGAAGACATTATTTCACTATCTCATTTACTGATAGAAATTTATTTTTAGGTATCATTTTGAAAGAAAGCTCCCCCTTAAAAGATTACGTTGAAAAAATTACGAGTTAGTCGTTCCTTCATTTCGCACAGAAATAAAAATTTAATGAGGATAAATGTTTTACCTTTAAATTTACTCGTCACAAAATATTTTTTCAGCTTGTATTTGATACAAAATCACGTTTAAAATTAAATCGATTATAATGAAATGACATTTTGTTTTCCAAATACATCCTCGTCTGGTTGCCACAACGAATTATCATGCATTACAAAAACTATAACGTACAGGTAGGAGATAAGTACAACCGAATACCCTTGTAAAGCCAAGGAATACCCTCGTACGATGGTTAAAATCACGCTGAACATCTTAAGGAGAGGAGCTCCTTAACAGAACAGTTTATACAGAACGCCGCGATAATGTGCTGTTATCAATAATCCTCAATTTGTAGATTCCAATTTACAAGCTCACTCACATAACCATTTCAATACATTCTTACACAAATTAGCCTCAAGATATAGAAGAAGTATCAAAATTAAAGCGGCGTTTACAAAGTGACAATGGTAACACACTTAGGTTAAGGGCAAACATGCCGAAAAATCTGATGCTCGTGGGCTAAAAAGAGGTTATGTGTGTAAGTGCTCGCATAAGCTGTAAAAATTATTTTCCTATTAGACTCTGAATTAAATATTTTACTTAATGAACCCTCCATACACCCAGCGAAGAAATTAGAAAATTAAATGAGCAAATGGGTATCAGAATCATTCAGATTTCGAGAAGGAATAAGTGGTATCGATAACACACAAATCTTAAACAACTTAAATCGTCTGTTCTCGATCACTAAATATTCCTACCAGAGTATTCGCAGGTGATCTTTTCGGCTAGCTGTACTGCTTTGCTTGTTAAACATGACTGGCTGTACGGGATTTTTTAATCTTCTATTCATTCCTTGATCATGAAAGCGGCCATACCACTTTTTTATATCGGCCTTAACACAATACACTGATGCATAGATCCCAATTATGGCAATCAATTCTGGTGTCGCATCTTTTCTATCTACATCGCTAACTCACAGAATACCTGCCAGAACACAGGGTTGGGCAGAAGGACGGAAGTTTTTTGAAGAATTGAAAAAAAATTCTTACCTGAAACAGTTCATTTACGAAATTGCGCTCTTTTGAACGGAAGCTAAAATTTGTTTCTAATCACTCCTATGTACCGTACTGAAGTATTATGTCTTCAGGATGTTTAATCTAACAACCAAAATGGAGTGTTCCTCTTCTTCTGCCTAGCCTTGTATTATCAAATTTTATTAATTTGCAGTTGAATTATACTGACATGTATTTTATTTCACAAATTACCATCAATTGGATCCATAGTTCAGTTATTCTGCTTTTATTAGTGGCCCACGTTGCTTGCATAATTATTATGCCCCGATTCTATGCACTGACTTCAATTCCATCTGTAACTTCAGTCGAGTCGACGATATTCTCAACTCTACGGGAAGATCACGTGAGTTTCAAAAGGGCAAAATTTGAAGACGCAGCAATTGTACTTAACACGTTAACCGCCATTCTTCACACAGGTAATATTACATGTCGACAAATATCTTCGTTCTGAATTAAAAATGAAGGATTTTGTTTGAAAAAATTAGCTATCCTATCAATTTTCCTTCTAATTTAAATGAGCATACACCATGATGACCAGAAATTCCATGAAAACTTAAAAATTTGTATTCATATATTTTACTTCCTTGACTAGCTTAGGTTAGGTTAGATGACCGCGTGTACCACGTATGGTACACGTGGCGGTCAACGTGTTAATTTATGAATTTTTGTCTTAATCCTGATATTGATCACAGACCTCCCCGGCTCTTCTGGGATTTCTTGGTATAATATTTTTACTGAAATTTCAGTGGGAATTTCTTATCACCATTACCTCGATTCATATCTCAAATAACATGCATCAGTCTACAACGCACGCTGCATGGAGGATAAGGTTTGAGTTTTTAATAAAATAACCATTTCATAATACTGATTAAAGTTTGCATGTATGAGAATGAATCCAAATGTGAGCAGCCGCTGTTCATATTGCGTATACTCCAAAATAAATACCTAATGTGATGCTTGTCCTCTCGTATATTTCAGATCCGAGTGTCATTAGAGTAACCAGGACCTATCGTCCACTGGAAAAATGCTGTTTAGCAAAATGAGTAGATGGTATCGAAATAGAAGTTTCTTTAGATTTGAGCACCGTGGTAGCTTCAGGTGGGGTGATGGGAAATTTAACTCAGAGATCCATGAAGTTAATTCATCAAAAAATTGGATGATTTCAAAAAATTAGTTGTCTGTCGGTTATGTATAAAATATTAGGTCCATAGCCAAACTAACGTCTTGCTAATAAAAGAAATATCACAAACGAAATGGCGAGCAATAAAGAATCAAGAGGAATTATGGACAATACCAAAATTTGAACATAACGGATCTCTATTCCAGTGTAATATTTCAGTTACAAATCATTCCACCAAAAGGAAAAAACGGAGACCCTGTTTAATGAACAAATTATTTTTTAGCATCGCAATTTCTCACCACCGGCCTGATTCGGCATCATTGCTATCATGTGTTTACAGAACTGGACTCATCAATACACTGTGGTAACTTGTTGTATTTCCGTTGTGATTTGCTAAACTAATTAAATATAAGAGTATGGTTTACGTGGAGTTATTTACGTGAAGGGAAAGCAAATTTACGTGAGATAAACAAACAGAGAAATTGGCTAAACATTCGCTCAGCTTTTTCACCACGAAATTAAGCAGCGAAAATCGAACTAATATCATTCAATTTTCACTTCTTTGCATAAAAACAACGCCAAGCCTCTAATTCGGCGAAATTCAATGTATTTTTAAGACCAATGAATAGGATTCGAAAATACACCTTTTCGAGCTCATTTTTGCAAACATTAAGCAAGTATGAACTCGATGAATTCAAGTACTATGTGCACTTTGACCATTGGCTGGGCTCACTAGTATCTCACGGCCGAATATTACTTTTTTAAATATTAGATTAGCACTGATGGGTTGAGAATAGAAATCGATCTTGAGGGTCTGCTTATGGCATTCGCGTACGACAACTACTAATACGGTTACAAATTATACAATGTTTTAGTACATAGTAGCAAAATGTCTACTAAAATACATTATTACACTATCGTAACACGAATAGTGAAAGGAATTCTTTTCGAAAATATTCACAACTTTTCTTGCTGAGAAACACATTAAGACTTGTAATTTTGTGTTCGATTTTTTTTTCAACTATCGCGATTGGCGAATTCAAATGTTATTTCGCAAATCCAACGAAACAAATAGCTTCACACTGGCATTCGATAGCAATGAACGACGTCTTCACACAGCATGTAAATTATCAATAGCGCCTGTACATGGTCACGAATATGTTTGTTTTTCATCTAATGTTAACTAGCGTATAACAGCGATCGCGACGAAGACAGTGTACAAAAAACTGCACGGTTTTCTTCTATTGCCTAACTGTTCAAATAATGTTGAACGACAATGGGTATAATTTTATACTTCAAAGGGTTATTTGATTTATGAAGATGTGAAAATTAAACACTCTAGATGAAATAGCTTGAAGAAAGAGGATTGTTAAACCGTTTTGCTGCATGCAGACGACTTTAAATATCAGCACTGAGTCATAGCTATAAATAAACCATTTAAACTACTTTAATGATCAAAAGGTTAAAATTTTCAATTATGCTCATATAAGCTAGTTTTAATAAAAATTAAAGGTTGGGCAGCACCTATTAAATTACCCTCTGCACAAGATAAGAATTACTTCCGATGCCACAAACCTATGTGTGATTTATTCAAAAGCTTCAATGCTCTCCCGTTGTCAACGTAAACACACCATTTGCGTAAACTCGTTTTTGTTGCATCTTGCTTTAACTAAACTAACGGCCTAAACATTTAGTTTAGTTATAAGCCTTTAGTTATAATGGTGCTATAACAATCGACAGAAAGATTTACCGAAAGCTTTTGTTAATTAAAGCTTTACAATGACATCAGGAGTACAAATGACCCCAATGTTGAATGGTCACAGGCTCAATCAATGAGGATAGCGTCACAAAATGAAGGTTGTTAACTGTCGATCAATTCGTACTCACTTTAACCTTTTTAGATTTGTTGTGTCATTTTTGACTGGAAATGTTACGTCACTTACTCTGTTGCATGAATTATATGAAAAATTCAACTTCGTTTATTTTAACGTTATGGCTACCACGAGCACTCAAGTTTTTCGTTAAATGTTTCCGAAATAGAACACAGGCTTTAGAAAAAGTTCGGCGAGCCTTTCTTCGTTAATTCTTTTATGCAAGTGGACATGAAGAAATGAAGTTCGGTTGGGTGTACGTAGACGAGAAATCACCTCAGGTTCTCGCGGGAAGCCTCTTATTAAAAAAATTGGCAGCTGAAATACCAAATTTTGTCTTGCGAATTCGAAATTGGAAGTCAGTGAAGTAAAGTCAGATCCAGACTCGAGATGGGCCCCTGACCCACAAATGTTGTTTTAAGCCAATCTGCTCATTTCATGACCCAGTATAAGGTAAATTATACGCATAGAATATGTAAATGATGCTATCAAATCCCTATATTTGATCACGCTAGGAAAAAACAGTAAATTCTCCTAAGAAAAATTTAAGTCTACAATTTTCATCTACGTAATTTTACAATAGCAATCTTCAAACTAAAATGAGCATAGTTTGTTCGATCAGCATGTAGTTGAAAAAATATTTCTGTGAGTTCTCTGACAGGTGACATTTCTGGAAATTTCAGGGGTACTCCTGTGAAAAAAAGCAGACTATTTAGTTACAACTATTCACCCTCAGACCTTGACTTATCTATTCTGAGGATACATTTGTGAAACATAACTTTCAAATAGGGGCGATGTTAAGTAAAGGCTCTAGTACTTTGGGAAAATCTGATATTTTCTTTGCATTTGCTCTGTTTACAAGGCCTCAGAATTCAGTGCCGTGCATTTTACGCTCCATGTGCATACGTTACGAACTCATAAGTTACAGTCTAAAGTTTTACACGCCGTGCAAAGTTGCGGAGCATAAGAAGCACAGTCTTTAGATATGATACAAATATAGATATGAATATCTTCCGATGGATTGTTTATACCTTTTGGTTGTGAAAAGATCATGGAGAGAAAAAGTTCACTCAGGGTGATTACTTCTTATACAAGAGTCTTAGATGATGTGACTCCCGCATCAGATATTTGTGGTGTTCTTATACCAATCAACTGTGAATAACCCCATCTACTGTTAGAGAAAAATCTAGGATTCGACATGACGTGTAGTCGATATTGAAGTATTCATCACATCCGCATGTGGATATTTGAATCATACTTCAATGATATTTTATGATTGAAGAGTTTGCTTCACAAAGCTTCACCATCATTTCATTGTAAATTTTCACGAGTAATAATTTGGGTGGTCTGCAGTGTGCACGCTGTCCAACGCCAGGGGCCTCTAGTGGTGCAGTTCATGCATTCCTGCAGTAATTAGCGCTCTGAAAAATGACGCGAACCAGCTTTTACAACCCCCCTTGGAGCCTTGCAAACAGAACAGTAACGAGAGGGTGAGCGTTTAATGGGTCTTTACAGCTACAAGAGTGCAAATATTGCCTCTCTGTTGCAAGATTGATGGGCAAAGCGTACCTGCAGACGATGCCCCTCGGCCAGCGTCTGACCGTGTAACCGGTCCTTGGGGAAAGTTTATGGTGCGTATCACGAGCTGCCTAAAAACTCCAGTCCATTTGTGCCTAATTGCTCGACTCAAGTCAGTCGTAAAGATTTCAGCTCATCAATTCCCATCTTCCAAGTTCCTACAATTATTAATACATGTGAAACCAACTCAGCTTTGGCACAATATTTATCGATAAGTTGAAAGATAAGTACTCAAGCAATTATGCTTTGAATAAAGTTGACAATTGATGTTGAATTTGCAGTGTAAATGTACAAAAATGAGAAAAATAGGCTATGTCGTTAAATTGAGTCATTAAGAATTTTTTTTAAGTAACTCGTGACGACAAGGTGACGACGTATTTCAATCTTTCATTGTATCTACTTTGGCATGGAAATTTATGTTTGAGATGGAGCGTTCGCGTGTCATTGCTATAGCAGCTGTAGATAATTCAATGTCTCTTCGCCATATTTTATGATGGAAGTTATGCTGTGTTGATGATGATTATCGCTGTAGTCTCCATCTCAAGTTCCTAAGTACTTGTCAGTAGGTACTCATGTGGTGTGATATTTGCACACAGAGAGAAGGTAAAAATGTTCCCAGACATTTGAGCTCTGTAGCAGATGCATGAACCTAAAAGTAAACTAACCTCACCTCAGAGGATTCAACATTGTGAGCTGCTAAATAACAAGAGGTGATGAACAGGAATGGTTCAAACTATTTCAGTGTTCATTTATTCTTGAAAATATATTCGCATACATATCACACCAACGGAAATTATGTTCATCAAACAATGCAGTTAAGGGCTTAAGCAATATTTTATAGGAGAATATGTTGAAAATATCGGCCAATTTATTACCTGAAAAGTAAACTCTGGCTTACTTATTTTTAGGAATTCCCTTGAATTATGTTCCAAAAAACATTTTTTCAATATATTCATCGGAATATGACTCATGAAAGCTTCAGGCTTTATTAATCCAATGACGGCTCCAAATCAAGTTCAACACCACTAAAGTGGCTGCTCCAATAAGTTAAGGACTCGAAGAAAATTTTGCTTTCTCGCTTGGCCGAATTCACGGCAAGATTCGTTGAATGTACTTCTTTGAAAAAATGTTATCCCTTGAATATGTGTTCAGGTACAGGACCAATGATCTCACGGCCACTCAAATGAGGTTCGGGTCGATTAAATAGGGGAGGTTGAAGGGAGTTCATGAGTTCCAACATGTGTGTAATTAAAATCCTGGCAATAAATTACCTTTCCAAATTTATTACGTCACGTAATGTGGGTTTGTTTAATGTGTTTCAGTTCATCATAAACAGCTTTATTTTGAAGTATATTTGTGAAAGAAAATAGAGCTGACTATCTCTCCATAAACTAAGCTTGACGTGTAGAAAAATCGAAGTGACTTACATACCCTGAATTTAAGAAGCTCTGTTCAGCAAAAAACAGCTTTGGATCCTGTAAGTGGCTGAGCTGGATGTACGAGTGCCTTTTATTTTCACGCTGCCATATCGTCTAACTTGGTAATCTCCTTTGTATGTAAAACCCTTTGACTTACCACTGACTTTCCTTTTCCACATACTTTTCAGCATGCTTTGATACGCTTAAGCGCACTGAAAATAATTGCAGCGGAACGGTATCGAGTAATATACTGAGCTAATTGGGTCATTCTGCATCTGAGCCATTCAGAAATGGAGGCGGCGTTCGGTATAGCTGTTTTTGAAGTTAAAATATTACGGAGAGGAATTCAAATTCGTTTTTGGGATATTAAAGTTTTAAAAATGAGCTCGGGGGAAAACCGTGATCAGTTATCAAAAAGAAAACCGTGATCAGATACCAAGGAGAAAACCGTGATCAGACATTTAGGAGAAATCTGTGATCAGACATCGAGGAGGAAACGGCGATCAGACATTGAGGAGAAAACTGCGATCAGACATCGAAGTGAAAACAGCGATGAGACATCTAGGAGAAATCTGCAATCAGACATCTAGGAGAAAACTGTATTCAGACATCTAGGAGAAAACTGTGATCAAACATCTAGGAGAAAACTGTAATCAGACATCTAGGAGAAAACTGTGATCAAACATTTAGGAGAAAACTGCAATCAGACATTGAGGAGAAAACTGCGATCAGACATCGAGGAGAAAACTGTGATCACATACCGAGGAGAAAACCACGATCAAATATCGAGGAAAAAACTGCAATCAGTACTTAGATACATGCTCAATTTTTTTTTGCAGGACCAGAACATTGTAACTAAAGGCAGAAAACTTGCATCAGAATTGGGGTATCTCACACACGTGTTTTTCGGTAGTTGAAAACTAATAAAAAGTAAAGAAACTGAATAGGCTTGTTCTACAGATCCTAAATAAAGCAAAAAACGTCATTTTCACCTGCGCTTTTTGGAACTTTCCTGACTTTAAAAGAGTCATTTTTGCGTCGAATTCAACCCGACAGTAAAAAATTTATGCTCTTTGAAAACCATATGAGGAGAGTCGACTGGTTGGATGCAAGTGAATCGTCAAAATATTATCTAAAGTCCCCTCTGTACCCCTAAAGTTGAAGGTATGCAGCTGAATCTGGCAAGTTACTCATTTTCCCTCATTGGGACAGAACGACGGCAACGGATTGCCGGGGAAGAATTAAGTGTTTGCTCAGAAAAATGAAAAGCCAGGCTTCCTGACCTAAAGAATAGGGATGGTCCATTCCCATGGTCCAAGATGACGCACGGGCTCATGGTTTTATGAAGCATCTGCTCTAAAACTGCGTAACTTACATTACGATATTGTTTGGCCTCACGCAGCGCACCGTAGTTCTTTCGATGCTACTGGTTATCGATTGTTTGGTCATATTGAGCTTTTCACGCGCAAAAATACATTGTGCAATGAACAAAACGTAATTGAGTAAATTATTTGAATTGTTTATATCACTGGAAGACAAAAATTATTTGTCAATATGGGCTCAAAATTGGGGGGAACACCGTAGATAAATCATTCCTGAACATAGTTAAGTAAAAATAAATAAATTAAAACATATAAAAATAAATAAATTACTTTAAATTTCCGGAACATTTCAGTCATTCTCTTTAAAGCGAGTTATTTCTTGTGTGACGACATCATACTGACTTGCAGAGAGCTTATTCTAGCTTCTACCTTCTGAGAGGTGACATTCTAGCTTCTACCTTCTGAGAGGTGACATTCTAGCTTCTACCTTCCGAGAGGGGACATTCTAGCTTCTACCTTCCGAGAGGTGACATTCTAGCTTCTACCTTCCGAGAGGGGACATTCTACCTTCTACCTTCCGAGAGGTGACATTCTACCTTCTACCTTCTGAGAGGTGACATTTTAACTTCTACCTTTCGAGAGTAGAGCTTCTACCTTCGGATGTAGAGCTTTTACATTCACAATCAGTTAAAGCACTTTATAAGTTTTGAGCAATTCATTCATAGGTATTTAAATTTATGGCTTGTATGGACCTCAATTATTGATTGAATTATATATACACTACAATTTCGCATGTACAAATATTAAAAATTGTTCAAAAACAGCGCATTGAAAAAATACAGTGAAAATGTAAAGATGTATTATTATAAACGCTCCTCGATTATAAAAGACTTATAATTATGATTTTTTGAGAACATTGTCTCTATTATATAAAGTGAACTGCAGCAATAGGGAACAGCTCGACGTGGAGCAATGAGAAGTTATTGTATTGTAAAGGGAAGTATAAGTACGTACGAACATTAATTACTCAGCATGAAAATATATCTCCTTTTCTGTTCCTCAAGGTTATTACAGCGAGGTCTGAAATGTACTAAAATGCGAGTTCTAAAATGTACTAAAATGCGAGGTCTAAAATGCAATGTAAAATTACATACATTGGGAAACAAGAGCGTCATTTTCAAAGGCCATGGCAATCCATGAGGCATAATGTATTATTAACTCTGTAAAATTAACATTTGTGAAGTGTGCGCAGATCAAATAAAGGCCGACTTGATGCAGCTCAGCAGCAGGATTTGACGGGCTGCCAGCGACAATTAAATAGCTTACATGATTAACTTACGAAAGAATCCTAGCTGCCATTTTCATAGTTGAATTTTATTATTATCAAGGGAAATAGAAAAGTGCAAATGGGAGAGTATTAGAGTTCGTACTGTTTCAAAATAGGATTTTATACTCACCAGGATTGATCCTATTGAGGATAATTAACGCTAAGTGAATTCGGGTCCTCTGCGACGTGGTACACAACTAAGAACACAGCAATTATGAGATAAATTCAATTTACTCACAACACGGATAAAGTACGCTTTTGAACTAATGGATTCGCTATGTTTAATGTTTGATTCATCAACTTTTGATGTTTAGCAGCGCTCTTAATATTTTAACGCTGAAGTTTGACACTCTTTTATAATTACTTATTTCCATTTACTCGGATTAATGGTATTTATTTATTTTATTAATACGAGTACAAGAGTTTTCTGTAACCGCAAATGAATAAAATGAGTATTGGCCCACAGGCAAACCATTACGCAACAGTGGTTGGTTGGTACACCGGTGGCCCAGAACATAGGCGACGTGTTGCACTATTCTATCAGTACGTCACTCTACTTTCAATTTGTAAATTACTCTCAATTCCTGTAGATTATGAGTACTCAAATTACTTTTACAAATTTCTGATTAGAGTTTTTCGTTTGATTCAAGTGGGGGTAAATTACTAAGAGCAACGAAATTCTGGCACGTTTATTTTCTGTTGAAAAAATCGCACGTGATCAGCTCTAGAATGACATTTTAGATCATCATCCTGCAGGTTTAAGGATTTTTTCCTTTCTAAGTTCAACGTCTGCTGTGGAAACGAACAAAGTTTTTCTCACACGGGAATGAACTTTTCTGTTGAAACTAACAAAATTTTACTATTAAATAAATTGTTTTGACATGCCTTTGAATAATAAAATATTTACGTCGTTTACTTTGCTTGGATTACCAATTTGGTTACATTCTTGGATTACTCAGATCACGTTGTAAGAGAAAGGCATACACTATAGTCGTCTCGACACAGATTATTTTAGTCGCATGCACTCGATATACTTTGCACTTGGTTGAGGAAAGATTTGATTTGCGTTCAAATGTTTATTTCAAGGTATTCGAAACAAGCGTTCTAAAGTCAAGAGCCTGTACTTTGAGCCCGTTGGGACTGAAAATTACCAACACAAATAAAATTGCGCACAAAACAAGAACCCTTATGTATGAAAGGTTATCCGTACAGGAATTTAATTTTTATCTCGTCGGCGCTCAGAAAGCTTTCTTTCAGAACTCAACAGATTTCTTCAGATTTTCACTATTGATGGTGAACAGAACTTATCATTACTTCTTTTCGCACAGTTGGTTTTAAGAGACAATACAAGATATAGATTAAGTTCATTGTAGGTAGCTTGCCTAGTGACCGAAGTTCTTGGTGCGACCAACTTGTCATCTTGAACTTCCTCGAATGCGTCATGTAGGCTGCCAGAGCGTCGTGAATTTTTCCACAGTTTGAAATTTTCCTAAGCAGTTCCCGGACGCTGGAGTTTGACGCAGAATGACGGAGTCAATGGAGCTGAAAGGAATTTTTTATCGCGCGTAAACCTCTCGGTAGCGCAGTCCATTTTGACGGAGCTTTAGAAACTTTTCTTGCCTCGAGGGTCTTTTGTCTTTATCCGCAGAAATGCATGATGTCTTCAATGCTTTCAGTGTGTGATTGTAGTCCAAATCTTGAGTTAGAAGTATGTTGGCAGCTGCTCATTTACTCTCATTATCAAAGCTGTGTAGAACAAACATACTCAACGTAATATTTTTTGCTCTTGCTTCACATCACTTCATCACCTCTAATATTCTAATGTGTTTCCGTCGGTGAAACATACTGAATTTCTTTGATTGAAAATATGAAGGAACATTCACACCGAATTAGTCTGAAAGCCTATTAACATCGTTCAAACTTATGCTTTTACAATGTATCCGTAGAATGTGAAATAAAAGAACCCAAAGACACTTGGAGTTTCAAGGAAAGTGGTACGAATAAATTATTATAAAATATCATTGAATGACAGTAAATTATGATAACAATTGTGATAGAAAAAAATTAAAGAATAAAAACGTATTCAGTGGTATTAAAACTAGAGAGAGAGAAAGGCCAAGGAAAAACAATATTGAAGTACTCATAGATTATCACATACAAAAATAGCGAATAAAACCTCACAACAAGTAACTGGTATCACTTCAATCGTTTTTATTTCAGTATCAGAATATATAAGGATCTATGAATTGAAGAACATGATATGAGCTCATCTCGAGATAAGCATTCCAAAGGGAGTCTTTGTGACATGTTTGGCTCGCGAGGTACTGAAGAAAGATTTTAAAATAGGCATTTATTAACTTAATCAGGTTTTGTCTCACACCTTTACGGCCAGTGATGCCGAGTCTGTATTCTTCCCTTACAAAGTAGCTCCTTCACAGCCAGAATGCCCCGCACCGCTCGACGTGAAAGGGAGGATGGCAACGACGGTTTCCTATGAAACAAGTTACACTCGGGAATTCTGTTTCTGCCTCATCACAAAATCACGTAATCGCAGAGTCTATGCTGTATACATTTTTAATACACTCATCATTTAGTAAACCGTAGAATTTTTCTTTCTAATGCACTGAGCCATCAGGTAGTGGCACACTCATTCGTATATTTTTGCCATCATGTTCACAAATTTCAATTTGACGCCTATTAAAGAAGGTCTTTCCAATTGGCAGTGAACAATTTTCAGGGGATCCGTATTGCAAGTGCATGTGTTGGTTTAAATTTTTGACCCATTTAGTGAAAATTGGTCAGTATTACTACCAGAAATACAATATACGTCTAGTATACTGAAATCATATATCTTCACTTTCTATAAATAATAAATTAATTCGTTGAAACTGTTTATTCAACACATTCAGCTCTTTAAAATCTGTTAAATGATTCGCATTTGCTTGCCCATCAGCAGTCAGGAGGGGCTTCGTTGCAGGTCTGTTGCTTGAACGGATGTCGCTTCATCATTCGGAAAAGGAGAAAGATTTTCAACTCTTTTATTTTCTGAAGAACACAGTTTGCAGGAAACATTTCCAGATTCTCTCATTTCATTAACTTTAAGCACTCATCTTTCAAGCTCTATAAGAGATGCACCATCTACAACATAGCTGTAAAATTTCAGTTTGAATCACATTTAGGGTTGCTTTTACTTAATAAAACATGTATTTGATAAAACCTAATAAAAACATGTCCATACACATAATTTTTCCTCACATTCTTTGAGAAGCGCTGAGCCTGACGGTTCTCTTGAATCCTTCTTTACTGCATTATTTTTTATAAGTTTAGCAGTAAGTAAACAAATTTCATAACATGCCATGGAAGTACGAGCGATGGTAACAGTTTTGAAGTTAACAACGAGATTATAGCTAGTTTTTCTTTTAATTTCTGTTCTTCAGACTTGCTGCTATCCAAATCAGAGCTTAAAGGCGCTTCTGTTTCACTTTAAATGCATCTTAAAATTCATTTCAATGATCAGTTAGTACAACATTGCTGGCGTACGACACAGAAAAATTCGTTTATCATGAGTAGAATGTATGAAACCAAATTATCATGAACGAATTTGGTTGATTGCTCGCAATTTTGCGCCGGCAATTTCACTCTTCTGTGTAAGTCTTAAAGCCTTCAAGTGGAGAAGAAAGTAGAGTGGAAAATGCAGTTAAATTTATTGATGGGCACGTGAAGTTACTCTGGAAATCGTACAAAGATTTGATCACGCGCCTACATTTGCCATGGCGTAACTTGTTGACAGAAATCGATCAGCCCTAACATTGTTCTGAAAAGCTTAATTGCTATTTTTAAAGCGCTTAAAATTAATTGTTACATTTAAAACACCCTCTGGGAGGCGTCGTGATCGGAGAGTGAGGCAGAACAATTGCACCATTCTTCGAGTTCAATTAAAACGAACTGAAAAGATACTGCTTGGAGCTCGTACTTTGATAGCGGTTTCAATTATATTATTGGAAAAACGTGATGGGAAAAAAATTGCTTTCATCATAATACAATGGCTTTATTTAGAGAAAGTTGCATCAATTCGAGGTGAACGGGGCTCTAAATAGTGGTCCTGAAGAATCGTGCGATAATCTTATGTACAATTAAAGAAGCTTCTTAATTTAATTGCTGTCATTAATGAGAGTTGGGCATCATGCACCGGACATCCATAAGATAGGGGAGGCATTCTGTGTGCACTCTATAATTAGTTATTGACACAGTGTATGATCAGAAATTCAAATCTACAATCATAATTGCAGCGATCCAATACACGAAATAAGTTCCTGAGCACTTCAAAGCAAATCATAGAAGAAATGCGATGAATCTAATCTGCGTCAGACTAATTCAATTTCTTTTCGTATTGCAAGTTTCACTTCAAAATTTAAATATCAGACTTTTGTTCCTGAATCTCCTCCGAAAAAATTCGACATCGAATAAAAGTTGAGTCGGACTCAGTGATCCAGTCGGGATCTTAATTTTGTACTCGTGTAGCCAGAACAAACGAGAGTCCGGAATCCTGGAGTTGGTTTTGATTGGAAAAACGAACTGTTGTTGCATCGTGCTAGCTAATGTCCCCTCAACTGTTATACAGTGTGTGTGAGTGATAGAAACCAAATCTTTCGTGTTATTGCCTTGTTATCTGCTGAAATGAATAGGTCGAATAAAAGAATCATCGCAGACATCACACGGGTTACAAACCTTGTACGCCTGCACACAAACAGACGGTTAGCCAGTACTGGTGAGGGATGACATTTTTATGTGTGGGCGGCACTAAACGAAGCAGCGGAGTCATTTCCATCAACAAAATGTGCTACTGAACAAAATGAGGGCTTGGGTGCACTATAGTTTCTCAGCCTGCCCCCTATGACAACACCAACATGAGCAGTAACGCTAAGTATACGATGATGGGCAGACTCAATATATCCCTTGACCGTCTTAATGGAACTCAAAGTCTCGTTTTATAAGGATACCGCTAGTTTTTCGTAGCAAACTATATGCAGCAACACTGCATACATGCAAACTCGTAAGGCTACAGCTAGTTTTTCGCACAAAGCTAAATGCAGCCTTATTTTTTTTTCCACTAAAATTTGGGCGACAAAGGGCTTATCGCGTAACTGAGAAGGGCCCAAAATTGTTACTCGGATTTTTCATAAAAACTGTTTCCCAGGGTGCTTTTCTCTTTGAGTTGCTCGAATAGTTGGCAATTACTTGTCTAGAGCGAATCTGTTTCCTTGCTAATTAGAATGCACTAAACGTTCCTTGTAATCATTACGACGCCTCAAATGAACACTAAGCAGCCTGTGCATTAAAGAAATCTTATCACCTTGTCATCTCTCCAATAAAGAGGTGATTGAGCTACCACATCAGGATGTTCCTGTTGTCCGATTTCTTTGAGCGTTGCAAAGAACTCCTCAAATTTTCACCCGTCTCTATAAGGTTGTTTCATGTGAGATCGTTCAAAATTAATGCAATCATGATAAAAGGTGAAAGTTTTTCCGCGTGTTCATTTTACGGGATTCAGGTACAATTCAAAATCTACCAGGCAAAGCAAAAACTAGTTAAAACTACCTATTGCAACTTTGAAAGTATGTATTAAGTCTTCTTATCGCCTTCCTAGTCGAGAAGAGCCTTTCTCAGAATGTAACGAAAGCTTTCGCGTTGTTAATCCGTGTGCAAAACTTGGATTTCCCATACCTCAAAAAAGTCGTCCTTGGGTTGTTGTAGATGTAAGTACCTCCCCACAATTGGAGTGGGGAGCTCAATTGAGGTAAAGCTGCTTACATCACCAGATGGCACAATTCCGACTACTTCATTGTTCATTTCATCTTGGGAAACACCTAGGCGAACAGTTACATTCTCAAAGTATACCTCATTGGGACGATGAGCAATTTTCAGAGCATTTACATTTGCCTCAAAGCCAAAATCAACCATCAAAAAATTATCTGGCCCCTGATCTGCAGTGTATCGATATTCTTCCACTTCTTTCTTGCACGCGTAACCATCTACAGCAAAGCTGCTGACTCGGTTTTTCATATGAGGCGAAGCCTCGATGTTCATGGTGTCCTGGATGATGTCCAATTCATCTGCCCACGATGAATAACAAGCGTCGAATGTAACGGTGCTGTCCGATGGTTCTGCGCCGGAGAACGTGTGGGACACTATCGATGAGAGGAGAGTGCAAGATGATAGAGCTGGAATGAAAAACGGAGCTTATAATGTGAAACGTTCGGTTTTAATTTAGCAATGTCAGCATGGTACAGAATGTTTATGCGATGTATTTTGAGTCTTAAAAGCTCATTACATTGTCATAAGAATGTGATTTCAAATAAAACGAATGTATATTTTCTTGTTTCTTAGCACATTATGACGTGCATTAATTAAACGAACTGTAAATACACAATGACTTATATATAGGACGATCAGCATTTTAGATCCTTCTATGTAATACAACAAGTAATGCTTTGAATTTGAGCATTACAACACACACCAGTACATATCAATAAATCAAACGGCACCTCATTTTTTCAATAAGATCACTTCTGTTCCAAATCAAGGCGTTGAGTCCAAGTACACGCATATGAACTACAAATTACAGGTAACTTTTCTCATGGAATTGCGCTTACCCATTTTCAGAATTTAACCTTTGGGGAATTGAGAGAAGTGTGACGGGAAGCTGAGATTTTGGTCACCGAATACACCAGACAGAACAATTTGAAGAATTCCGATCGGGGCTTCTTGGCATTCATCCTCCCACGAATAGTCGATGGAATGTTTTTCATCATCCAAGTTTGAATCGATTCGGAGACTTATGTGTGGGAAAAAAGTTTCCCCATAGTCCTATTTACTGTTCTGCTCATGTAGCTTGGAGGGAACAACGTTATATTTGGGGGCAAAAGAGAGACATAGAGGGCAGGGAACTGATTAAGAGGTCAGTAACGCCTTCAGGGAAACACCTTCAACATCAAACCTAGAGCACTGCTGGAGGGTGCCGCAGGAGCGGAGCAGTTGGGCCCAGCGGGTGTAATCAACACCGGCAACAGTTTAATCAAACCATAAGTCTCTTTATCTGCCTTGGAATCTATTTCATTATCTATTTGATTAGAGTGTGATTTTTTCATTATTCTTCGGTTGCGCTGTATCCGCTTGTTTTTACATCTACAGTACTTCAGACAAATTAGGATTNGCTTCTTTAGGAAGCAACTTAAGTTTAAGTCTTTCTCTAATCTCTATCAACCGATGTTCTTCAACTTTCCTAACAATTCTTCCTTTGTCTGAAGTACTTGCCTCGTCCTGAATTCCTCTAAATTTCCTGCCCCAAACCTGCACTAAAAGTGAAAACATCGAGTGCCAGCGAGGCTCAGGGGTGTAACATTACGGTAACTTGTATATGACTTCACACTTCAACAATCTAACTCGAGAATATTCGATTTGAAACGGGATTTTCCAACTTCTTTTCCATTTACCTTTCGTAGAAAAGAAAGCTAATTTGAAATTTCAGGTAATTTCCATTTTGTAGTATTTTATAATCGCACTAGATAAATCCTTTTTAAGTAGCAAGTTCACCAGGAATGAGACAACAAAGATTATTTAGAGGAGAGTATTAAAAACCCTCAACCGTCAGCCTTTCTTTTCTGTGTCATCCTAATGTTTTTTTTTTCAATTTTAATTTCCACCCATACCTGTATTTTCCATTGTTAGAAGATTTAAATCCATGTGCGGTATTCTTGTACTTGAGAGCACTGTGCAACTGTGTAAAATGTATTCCTTACAACTTCTTGCTTGGTCTGTGCATTGCAGGTTTTCCCTTCTTTAATTTTTTTTAACTTGGCATGACTATATGCCTTCAATACAACTTCATTTTTTATAAATATAGATTGAATAAAAATTGCTGCATTGCTGATTTCATTGAAAATGAGCACGTGATCGAAACGCTCGAACTATATGAATTTACGATTTCTCTTTGCTATCTCATTCCTATTTTTACAATAGTAAGTGACTCATTACTAATTCAAAACAAGGGATGAGATTATTATTCATTGGTTTCGTAGTTCGTAGTTCATCAACAAAAACTTGTTAGAGAAGAATCGCAGAAAAATATTTTGAATTGTCAGGATGCGGCCATTTAGTCAGCATTAAATAACTGCATGTTAGAACAGCCTCGAATTGTTAGACTTTATTTACAGTGTTCGATGAATTCCATAATAGATATGTCTCTACTCTGCCGCGTAAAAATATGTACATAAAGTGATAGTGCTTAGTATCCAATTTAAGCACATGTAGAGAAGTAAACTCATTTTATATGAGACAAAAATAACTAATTCAAGCTCACCTATACCGAACAATTGTAATGCAATGAGAACTTTCTTCTTGCCCAGCCTAGAAGTGACAGTTCACCGATGCAGTGCGATATCATACCGATGAAATTTAGTTCCTAAAGGGCCAATATAAAATAATACTTCCTAAAAAGCTGGAGTTGAATTGTCAATTCTTCCACGCTTCCTGAACTCCCAGATGGTATTTGAAAGCCTCTCAGGGCACGACTTCGATCTTCAATAAACTAGAGAGCTCATGAGGGGAACTTTGTTCACGTCTCTAGAGAGTTATTTTCCATCATTCCCCTCTTGAAATTTTATGCTGGGCTGTGAGCTACACTCTTACTGAGCTTCTTAAGAGTAAATTTACTGTATATTTCGCTTATGTCACACTTTCAACGATCGATCGGATGTTAATATGATAAGCTTCAAATACCTGAATTTGGTAAAAATATCTAAGCCCTATGAAAATCTCTAATTTTCTGGTTGTTTCGAAGAAAGGGCTGTAGTTTTATTGATACCCAGTGCTTTAAAAAACGACTCCCAGTGACATTATCGATTTGGATACAAGAAATTGGATAATTGTCTTAACAAACGAAATTCCAAAACACCAAAACTTTGCACCTAAACACGGCAGGTTGGTAGAAATGAGAGAATATCTACAATTGCGTTTACCTTGACAGGGTCTCTTTCGATGCGACTGCGTATCCCAAACTCAGTTAACTTTAAAGGCATCAAGACACCAGTTTCATTGTATCTGACAGACGCTCCTCGATGAAATAGAACAGTTAAAGAGTCATGAGCATTTGGAAAGTTGTCCTGAAAGGCATTATTATAATTAAGAAATATAATACTAATATTAAGAAACAGATCAGAATTATACTTGCTTATGATTTCTGTGTTAAAATATCTCGTGATTAATTGAAAAATGCTACTCAATATGTCATGTAGATTTCAATAGCGTACAGGGCCAAGCAGGAATCTGCTTTTGGTTTCTTACATGTATCTCTTGCAAAATTAATACTTTCAGACTTTTAAACTGCTCATCCAGGGGAGGAAAGTCTATCTCAAGCTTCCCATTGTATGCGTAATACTGATCAAATATTCCATGAATAAATTCTTACTAAACGTGCCTTAACGTTTCTTGCCATTCATTTGAATAACCGAGACAAAACACTAGAAATTCATGAATGGAAATCCATCAAGATCTGAAGCATTTTTGTCCCGATTATAAATTCGTTATGAATTATTGAACTGAGAGTGAATTCTAATAAAGCATTTTCGGGCTTCCAGGCATCTTCCTCCGATATGAAGTTTATTTGTTTATGAAAATGAGAGCCTTCATCTTCGGCATAATATGTGAAGTCTGCGGCAAATGCCGCACTCAGGACCAGAGTCTAATCAATGCCCTAAATATTTATTCGGAGATTTCACGGTGAGAGGGGAAAGCCTTCTAATTTGAGCTATTTTTTCATTATATTTACCTGTCGATTATGAAGTCGTCTGCATTCATGCTGGGGAAAACAGAATTGATGATATATCCCGACTATTGATTCCAAGCAGCTGATATAAATTATTAATAATGTGTTTTATAGGTATAAGGTTGGTCTTATCATTTCATGTTCCCGATTACAGCATCATTCACTGTGTTAGAGGTATTCCCGCTAATTTTGTTCTTATAATTTTGCCTTCAATTATATGGTTAGTTAAAGTGTAGTACTGTAAATAATTTTAAACAGCAAGAAGAATGTCTACTTAAAATTTGATAGAACGTGTGTTAAATAAAAGGGAGTTCCCCATAAATCGAACAAAGTGTGTGTTTTTAGATCTTTAATCCTTATATCTGATATCACTTCACTTTTTATACCCATCACCCGCCATTTTAAGCCAGAAAAAAGGCAATCAAGTTACTCAATCACCCCAGTGCCGTCTTCGCTAACACAAAGGAGCATAAGTTACCTCTTCGTAAGTCGCCTCACCCAATTGACCTAATTTCCCCTGCTTGTTATAATTTGAATTACGCTCAGACGGGGGGAGCTTCAGAGCATGAAAAATTAGAACAGAGATCTGCAAATTGCTTTAAATCTTTTTGGCTCATAACTTTCTTCGGAAAATTTTACATGTCCCACGTCAGAAAGCTTGATTTTATTATTTACATAATAGCTCATTTAAATCTAAACTCTCAGGAAGACACTCCTCACGCAAAACCACGGTCGTAACATCGCCATTTTGTGTTTCAAATCATAGTTGTTTCAAAATTATCTTGCTTCGTATTAGTCAGCGAAACCAATGCATCTACCCCTGCATTGGGACCAATTTATCGCCGAGTACTGCAAGCTTTACTCTCAGGAGATCACAGACAAGCCTCCGAGCTTTGGTATTCTTTTTCCGCAGAAACGCATCCCATCTGCAAGAAAAAGGTGCAACGATGGCTGCTGGACAGTCCCGAGTCCCACTGATGAAGCAATCACCGCGTGATGGGATCATAATTGAGGTGCTGAGGATAATGATGAAGAGAGATTTGAATGGTTTACCCATCGACACCAAGGCGCCTTTTATAAGTCCGCGCGTCTCAAAGTCCTAAAATTTTCAAAAATTGTTATTGGCCGTACTCATTTGAAAGTGGCATGGATTGTCATTGGCCTTACTCATTTGAAAGTGGCATGGATTTGTATTGGCTTTACTCGTTTGAAAGTGACATGGATTGTTATTGGCTTTACTCATTTGAAAATGGCATGGATTGTTATTGACCTTACCCATTTGAAAGTGGCATGGATTGTTATTGACCTTACTCATTTGAAAGCGGCATGGATTGTTATTGGCCTTACTCATTTGAGGGTGGCATGCACTGTTATTGGCCTTACTCATTTGAAAGTGGCATGAATTGTTATTGGCCTTACTCATTTGAAAGTGGCATGAATTGTTATTGGCCTTACTCATTTGAAAGTGGCATGGATTGTTATTGGCCTTACTCATTTGAAAGTGGCATGGATTGTTATTGGCCTTACTCATTTGAGAGTGGCATGGAGGCTTAGAGCTGTTGTGATGATACTCGTGTACGCAACTGTTGTTGATTTAACAACCGTAGTTAGCCCTTAAGGCTAACTGCTGGAAAAAGACGTAATTACAGGTGAACGCAAGATTATTCTAATTTTAATTGAGTGTTGTCGGAAACACAAAACTCTAACTGCTCAATTCGCTCGAATGAGCCTGATTGAAGTCCTTTATTCTGTGGAATAATTGTCTCATTGTTAACTAAATCAATTACATTTCTTCCCTCGTGAATACGCTTTGGCTTAGTCAACACAAAAAAAACATTCTCTCGTTTTTTAAGACGAAAACGAAGCAAAAAAATTGATGTTTTCTTAAAAATCAAACTTAGTATATCATACACCACGATATCATACTCCTGTATCGACGCCCGTGTCTTCCAACGTTTTCCCAACCCGACCTTTTTTGGCAATGCACCACCTAATCCCCATTAAAACCCGGTTCCCCCTCCCTCCCTCTCTAAGCCCATATGAAAGCGCCCACGTAAAAATAACGGGTGCAGTGTTATTCTTCGTAAAACATTAACACCCACTTCAAAAATTAAAAATTAAAACTTTTCGGTCCAGACCTCGTGAGTTGCACTCGATTACTCTCTCCAAAACGTAATCGCTCCCCACTGGGACTTACACCCCCCGCAGAGCACCACTGATCTTGAGGGACAGCCGTTAATCAAGGGAGGTTTATAGATTAAAATGTTTCTCTGGTCTCTCATGTCAATTCCAGCTGGAAACGTTCAAGCATTTCACATAAACGTGTCGTGATTTTTTTAATCGTGACTGGCAAACGCTAGAAGTTTTTTTGAAAAGAGCCTGTTATTCCTGTGATCAGGGATCGAAACTTCACGTGGGTTGCCCGCTGTAAGCATTGCTCTTTCCTTTGGCCATTAAGCTGCCATGGAGACATGAGTGAGAGTAAGTGAGCGTGTTCCTGTCCATAACTAATAAGTGAGCATATGATTAAAAATCTTGTTCTTATTAAAAGAAAAAATGACATTCTCCCTTTTGAAATCACATCGGAAACCGTACGTGAGTACAACATATTTTGCAGTGTTAAGAAGTACAAATGCTTTTTACTTGCGTGTACCTAAAATCACGTTGAATGTGCTGAGTTAACACTCAGACAGTGGGACTCATACCGAAAAAATATTTGTTTTTTATGACTATCTATGCGTGTACTGTAAATCCCAATTTTTTATTTATCTGAGAAAATATGGGAACTTCCAACGTGGATATAAAGTTCGACGTTGATCATTCATACATATATAATGTGCATTCACCATTATAACATCAGAAAGATTTTCTCGTTTCTTTGGGGAATAGACTGTTTGACTATAATATTGAAATAATTTTGACGAATGAAATTGACGGTTCATAATTAATGCATCTAGATGAAAGAGAGACGCGAATCAGCATAAGTCACGCAAAAAATGCAACGATCAAGGAAGCAATACTGAAAATGAGCCGAGGCTAACTTTTTATCATCAATGAATTCATGGAAAAACACGGATCATTTCTATGAGACATGACCATTACAGGCTTACGTCAAAATAAGTAGCCTGATCTTCATAATGATGGAAGAAGAATTTCTGTATCATGTGAAATTGC
>VOMN01074219.1:0-12110 GCA_014899125.1 Orchestia grillus
CCGAGTTCTCAGCCCCAATGTGACCCCTCACCTGCTCAAGACCCGAGTTGTCAGCACCAATGAAGCCCCTCACCTGCTCAAGACCCGAGCTTTCAGCTCCAATGTGACCCCTCACCTGCTCAAGACCGAGTTGTCAGCACCAATGTAGCCCCTCACCTGCTCAAGACCAGAGTTGTCAGCATTCCAGGCGATGACGGGGATGCCGAGATAGCCCGCCAGCTGCAGGAAGTACTGCGAAGACGCCGTGTTGCGGCCGTACGTCTCGTCGTTCGTCACGTAAAGAATGGCGGAGATTCGCTTCGGTAAAAAGCGATCACACAGCGTGTCCAGGATGGCTGGGGGATGGTATGACTGAATTAGAGAGTGCTGGGCTGACTGGGAGTGAATTGGCTCAGGCGAGGTATGACTGAATTAGAGAGTGCTGGGCTGACTGGGAGTGAAATGACTCACGTGAGGTATGACTGAATTAGGGAGTGCAGGGCTGACGGTGCATAAATGACTTAGGAAGTGATATTCGAAGTACGGCTTGCTGGTTTACGTGGAGAGCCAGATAACAAGATCGGGACAATAGCTGGAATCAGAGATGGTAATCTTATTACTTGGTGAGTTAGCTTGGAATAATTTGAATGGCTGGTGGTAAGCGGGTAGCAATGGTTGACATGATTTAGGCTTGAGTATCACAAGGTGGCAGGAAGTTACGCTGGTGGCGGATGGGGAGTTGTTTACCTAATGCTTTGTCTACTGGCTGATAGCTGCGGTCCTATGTGTAGAAAATGTCTATCGAGCTGAGAAAAATTTCATGTGTTCTCATTTTACAAATGCAGCTAAAAGATAAACTCTGAGCGTTATTTGAAACAGTAAAATCTACCTAAAATTGAAACACATTCAAAAATTGTCTTTAATTCTTCACAACGAAATTTTCTGCTGAACAAAATAGTGAGCATTTTTTAAATTATTTTAATTTCTATGCATTTCATATAATTACGACAGATCACCAGGGGGATAAAACGAAGCATTTGCTTTTTGCATTGAATCGAAGTGAGATTTGTGCTCAATGTTGTGAAAGACCATTGCCTCATAGCACAAGTTCCGTGTTTCACAAAAGGGAATTTTGTCCTAATGAACGACTAACACATCTGTTGACCGATAGAATTTGATGTTGAGCGCGGGAATGAACTTCCCACTCGCATTTCCACTTTGAACAACTAGAGAATTCACGGAGTAGGTTGATTACGATAAAAAATGCCGTATAACAGCATCGCTTAATAGTCAGGTTTCAACGAAACAATTCTCCAGGAAAAATTGCTTAAGGGAAACGGCCTTTTTCTGCAACATTGCAGTGCCTCTCATCACTTGGCCAATTTCCCCAAAGTTGCAGATCCAGAACTCGAGTGGAAGAACTTTGTCATCCGCCATGCTCTCCGATCTCAACGTTCGTGGAATGTCATTTCTTACGATCGATTTTGAGTGTTCTGCGCGGTGTATCATTCAGTAATGACGTAGAATTGAGGATTCGGTTGGAATTATTCTTGGCACACAGATAACACGGTTTCAACCTCAGAAATATCGAAAAATTAATCGAGCAATGAGAATAAGTAGGGTAAAACTTAAGAGAATAAGGAGTTAATGAATTACCGTGCATTTAAAATAAAGAATCGTTGATCACAAACTTCTCAAACAATATTTAGTGCTTGATTAATGAGAAAGTGACATGAAAACCTGTTGGTTAGGAATGAGAGAGAGTAGTTATACTGAGCTTCAAGTAATTTCTAAGAGGCTATCCAGCACGATTTTGCGTTGCTCGCGTGCACCGGCGGTGGCAGACGAGAGGCTTCGCGTGTCGAGTCTGGTGCCTGAGAACCGACAGATAAACGTAACAGCTGACAAGGAGGGGACGACTGGCTCACAATCGTTGCAGAGAACATCCTAAGCTTCATGGTGTAAGCGTCGGGATTCCACTGCGAAGCCTTAATTATTCGCATACTCAGTCCATACCCAGAAGCCCCAGCTCATGTTCTTGTAAATATTACAGTGAAACGATGAGGTACATGATTTAGATATGTTCAAGCAGAGAAATGTAGCCAACAAAGAGCATTGAAGCGCATTTCTAGTGATATGAAGGAAGTAAAGGCATGTACTAGTTGTACTTTGACAATTGAGAACCAGAAATAATCAGTTTGTTTGCCTGGATTATCGAGTAGTTTGGTAATAGAAACTAGACAAGAATATACTTCGAAAAATCTGAGTGTACAATGAATTCAAGGAATTTATGTATGAAACTGTAAAATAGGCATCAGGGCATGAAATAAAATAGGAATAGGAATACAGAGAAACTTTATGAAAAAAGGTATCAATAAATCTGAAACGTTATAGCGCTGACGAGTTTTAAAATAGAGGAATTGATGGTATACACGCAAGGATCATGTTGTTACCGCGGCAGGCACATGAGATGAGCAGATATTTTATCTCAAATACCAGAGGACTCTGCCCGTTGGTATTGAGACACTGACTGGCCTTACTTTTGTCAGGCAATCATCTACTTGTGGTTGAGCTCAATATACGAAAGGGGGCATGGGACTAAGCACCCACTTTCTTGTCAAATTTTTATACACTTCAACTGAGATGCGTGTTTCATTTAACATACACAAGCTGGTTCTGCAGCAAGATCACAAGCTAGGAGGATGCCCAAGGTCGACCGTTGTCTGCCAAAAGAAGCCCCAACTTTAGAAATTGTCCGACGGACAGCTGCGCTCCAGCCGATTTTTGGCTTCCGGACGGTAATTCGATGACATTCGTTCGGAAATGAGTTTGCTGAAAACAAATCCAAGTTGGTCAATGGACCCATAGAATTTCGGGGTAGCAGATCTATAGTGAATGAGAGTAATAAATTCTTTGCAACTTTCTGAACTTTAACTGAACAGTCTCTGAAAGCCACGTGAGAGGGTAGTGTTTTAAAGGGTTCCTTGTTTTTTCGAAGCTCTCAACGACCACAAGTACGATGGAAAAACACATAAGCTTTAAAAAAACTTCACAATTGATCTTTATGAGAAAGCTGCTCAAATTTCATGGTTCAATTGCTGAAACTTCTAGCGTAAAAAATTACAGAAATGCTTCTTCATGGAATCCTATTTTCATTTTTTTCCTCGCAGACGGGCATATGGGGCTAATGCGTTACATCGAATGAAGATGTGCGCCGCAGACCTCCCCTCATTAATCGTCTCCCACTCGCACCACGCGGAACTTGCCTGGAGCAGCCATCATCATGTTTGCCATACAGTATTACCGATTGTGCAGTGCATAAGCTCCCCATAATTAGATCAAAATTGTCATTCGACACAATAATAAGTATGGCCGCGCAACCGCATTAAAATCTTGACTTTTTTGAACAGCATGTGTGAATGTGCGATGTACCGTAGAGGGTAGTGCCAAAGTACTTCAACTTGAATAGAGAGTGAGGTTAGGATAGTAATTATGAAGGCTAGCGCTTATGCTACAAATGATGTTAGGGTTCGCAACACGTAGCTCTGTACAAAATATGCTAGATAAAATTCACTAGTTTCTCAATCTCATAACGTATTTCACGAAATCAATTCACTTTTTTAAAACACAAAATGTTAGATTTTGCTTATGTAATAAATCTATAGAAATCTATACGAAACTTTGGGTTAACAGCTAAGCACAACTCTTGCTTCAACAGAGTGACTCCCCACTCACAGTTTCTGAAGAATATGAACTCAACGTTGGACAAGCAAAATAAGTTGAATACAAGTCAATTTTGCAAGGTGAGATTAAGAAATACAGTTTAAGCATAGTTTAATGTGGGTACAGTTCACGTTAGAGCACAGTATAATCTGAAGGTTGCATCTAGAATGAGACTTGAGTAACAGGCTACAATGAAAGTTGCGATTGGTTATTTCAGTGCACTCATGAATATCTTGAAAATGTTTGGACCTTTATGCCCTGGCCACACTGGGGTGCCGCCGGTTGAACTCGTGGAGTTCAAGTTAATATTGTTCACGAAATTTAATGCTGCGGAACACAGTCATCGTTTGTCGAATGTGTTGCAGCATTTCATCGACATTTCAATAACAACACATTTGTACCAACACAACTCCCGAAAATAGTTTTGTCTGAAAAGAAGGTGTACCTCTGTCTCACATTACGACTCAATCTTTCTCGAGGGCACTCAATCTTTTCGAAGGAGGACCCGTACTCAGGGTGTGCGCACACTCGCAAGCCTCTCCAGAGAGTGACAGCTGACTACGCTGAATCTGATCTCATGAAGTGAGTCTTCATTTAATTTCCATGGTTCATTATATCAGTTATTTGTTACATAGTTTATTCGGATGCAGCGTAAATGACGGGAAATAATCGGAAAACAGCGGGTATAACTTCTGAAAAAAATATATCTTTGTCGTGAAGAGATCGCTTTAACAAATGACAGATATGAAGATTTCTGAAATGCATGGAAGGTTCACAGGGATTTTAGCATAAATTTGATCACTCCTAAATTTAGGCTAAACCCTTCACATACTCAATCGTTCCCAGTAATGAGCGCAAAATCGGTTTCAGCAAACGGCCGCTTTATACTCCTTCCTTGTATCAACTAGAGAGAACATCAAGTAGAACGTAAAATATTTTTGTTCTAGAAAGCCAATAGAATGCAATTTTATGCAAAAATATAAAATTAGACTAGTTTTTCGCTAGCACCAATTTAGCACTCTATGCGGGACGACTGTACAGGGTCTTACCGATTGTGCAAGCAGTAAGTCACCCTTCTTTCGCAATCTGCATCGTTGGACACCAAAGCAGAGTGTCTGACAGAACTACCTTTTAAAAAATGTTCCAGTAATTTATACGAAGTTTGCAATTACTGGTAAAATATTTAACTTACATCTTTCTTTGGCCCTCCTCTTTCGAATAATACCTTAATATGACAAAATTATAAACATTTTTATGGAAGTTTGAAGAGAAAACTTTAGCGTATACGTAAATGTACAGTGTCTTGCCAAAAAATTTGTCACACCTAGGTAAAATGTAGATGTAATTTCAACAACTTTTAGCAGGTTTCCTCAGAAAAAATTTAAGGAAAGAGAATATGAAAACAATAGCTGTATTCAACGTCACTTGTAGTCTGTACTACTTCTGCTCTCTCCGCGACAACAAGCATGAATAATACCGATGGAAAAAAGCTTAGGAAACAAACCTTTGTCTTAGACAAGAGACAGGTTTCNCTCTACAGGCGTTCTCCGAAGCGATTGGTGAAAACGAATCGGCGGAAAGTGTTCAGTAGTTGCATCTTTAATGAAGGCCCTAAGAAAATTTTTGCTAGCACCGTGAGCCGAGTGCAGAAGAAAATTGATTTAAGGAGCTGCTCCTCCTTCGGGAAATCTTTAGTCAGTAAAGCTATTCGAACGAAACGGCTCCAATTCGCAAACGACGACATATATTGGATTGAATAGCAATGAAACACGTCCTATTGTCAGATGAATCGAAGTTCACCTCGTTCCAGAAGATGGTAGACTTAGAGAGAGAGAAGGCCCATGGTGCTTTGCATGCTTCATGCATCGCTCCGACAGTACAGGCTTCCGAAGGCAGTGTATTGATCTGGGGGTGCTTCATATGGTCGAGATTAGGTTTAGTAACCTTGTCCAGCAACAAACTGAAATCTGTGGATCATTTAAACCCCTTAGATAACCAAATACGCCCTTTTATGTATTTTTATTTTCCTCGTAGTTCCGAAATATTTCAAGACGACAACGCTCGCATCAGGTTGTGCAAGATTGGTTCATGGGTCACGATGGAACATTTTTTCATGTAGAATGACCTCCACGGACTTCCCATCAGACCTTGTCGAAAATTTGTGGGATTATCTAGAGAAAGAGCTGTGAGCCTCAACACCTTATACTTCGTTGGAAAATCTTTCTCAACGTTTTTGCGTACTTGGGACAAATATTTGTTTAGATTGATTGTAACATCTTGTGGAATTTATGGCTAATAGCATGAACGCAATAATCGTTGCAATAGGTGATCCCATAAACTATTACGCTCGATTCTTTTTGTTACATACACATTTCCCCAGGGTGCAACAAACCCTGGACAGGTAGTGTAATATTAACGCGTTTAAGCTCCAGAAAAATTTAATAACAAAAAATAAGAAAATCATCATTCTCTCTTCTAAGAGTGAGTGATTTTAATATATTGCTGTAAAAATTACCAGCGATTTACAGACTGCCTGACTCTAGGCTTATGCAGAAAGATGAGAGCTCGATAAATATTTAAACGAGGCATGTTTCTAAATTTTTACGAGATCGTTTCTCGCAATATTCTGATAAGACCATGTTTCTGTTTCTGAAATAGTTTCTGTTTCTGGAACACTTGCCTTCTTTTAGGGAATTACAATATGTAGCAAAACGGATAATTCGCTTCAGTATGCAAACTTTCAAAAGTAAACGTTTCGGTGTCTATTATTTTAAACCAAACTTAAGCATATATTACATAGCGGTATTCCAGGGGTAATTTAAGTTTTATTTATTTTTTACCATTTTTGAGCCTCCAAAATCATGTTAAAATTTTGATGTCTACTTGAAATCGCTTACTGCAGAAAAATAGCGAAAGGTTTAAGATTCACAGCTTGTGCTCAACATTGAAGGAACGCAAACTGTACGAACGAAGTGTGAAGGATATTTGTTACTGAAGAAGCAATGGTAACTCACCCGTAGGAGAAGGAGTGAGTTGGAACATCTCCTGCTCGACGTTGTTGTAAGAGAAGGAATACTCTCCGAACTGGCGAGGGAAGTCTTTCAGTGCGGTGTTAATGTTCTTCCTGTACATCCTCAAATTGAAGACGGTGTGGGGGAGAATGAGTCCAACGTTTATGTCTTTTTGTTCGTGCATGGGATACATCATATCACCGTACCCCCCAGGAGCAGTCAAATCGTGATTCTCAAATAAATTGGCATCACTCACACCTAATAAAACGACGAGCAGCATCATGAGAATGCCATGAAAATGACGAGGCTCCCTTGGTAGAAATGAAGAACTGGACCTCCCCGACTGGCGGACCCTTTGAGTTTCCTCTCTATGGCGGTGGCGGTGAGCTGCTGTGGGACGCGTAATGTCGTCATCGGTGCCTTTGCATGTGACGAAACTGATGAAAAAATGAACCGACAGGTACACTATGTGTAGGAGATATTGAAGCAGCTTTGAATGCCACCGAAAAAACAATTCATGTTGAGGAAATTTTGGAGGCATTTTTCGTCGTCTTCCGCTTGATGCTATTAAAATTGAAGGCTTAACAGATTCGTTTGAAGATAAAGCAACTAACGATAGAGTTTGGAGTGGCCGACGACTATGGCTTGGAGAAATCATTCTTTTGCATTGTTTCAAATCACTTATAAGGTTATCATTGAAATGTTCCACACCTTTGTGAAGTGGAGCAGGGTACGCAAACGTAGGTTCCGAGTACGGGAAACATTTAAGTTGTAGTCTAAATGTTCTGTTACTTCTTGTGCTACTGAGTCCTCGTCGAGTGCTTACAGGGTCTCTATAACTTTTCCTCACACAATCTTGAGCACCAGTCGCGCTTGACGGATTTGATTTTAGACACCGACAAGTTCCAAACCTATTTCCAAGTTGTATTTGTCTACATGCCATTTGCTTTTCGGTCACTTTAACAAAGTTTGGGGCAGCTCTGTGGGCCGCAACTCGAACTGCGTTGCCAGAAAGACGCCAGCAAGGAACACCCCGATCATTCGAGTCGCTGTCGTGACCAAGAAAGTTCGAAGCGTTGGAGCAGTTAAGGTGACCATCCAAATTTACACAGACGAAGTGCCCGCAACTGCTGGGCAAATTCTCACCATTGGATTCAGTAGCTGTTGCTTTTTCCTCGCGGACGCCAAACTCAATTTCTTGCAGTACGATTTCCTTGCGACGCTTAAGGGAATTTCGAAAAGGCTTGGAGCTCGCAGTTGCTGCAGCGCCTCCAAGTAAATGAAGACAAGGAGGCCAGAAGCTTCCCTCAGTCCCTACAGCGTGCGACGCGATTCCAGGGGGAAGCGCTTCAGAGGCCGCGGCAACTCGGGCATTTCTGTAGCCTCGGTAGTGGGCTGCGTAGCTCATGGTAGTCTTGCCAAGCTCGGCCCTGACCTCGCCTCACGAAATGGTCCGGCTACGGTGAAGCTGACATGGCAGCCCAGCTTAAGGATGGAAAGCTCGGCCGAGGTTACGGGGCTTGAAGTTTAAAATGAGCTCTTATTTTACGTAAGAGCTTTATTTTCAAAATTTGGTGGGTAAGTATATAAGCAAATGAAAATAGTTCAGAAAAAGATAATTAAGTTTATTTTTGGCTAGATGCTTCAGTTGTTTAGCTCTAAGGTATTTTGAGGTATCGAAGGTTGTATGATTTTCCATGGCAGACAAAATTGCCGAGGAAAATTAGCTATCAAAGATGTTCGTTCCCAGCTTGCTGTCTGCAGAACGAGAGAAAAAGAAGCAATAAAAGGGCTCCCAGCTAAGGTAGAGCTCAGTTCTGCGGTAGATGGGTTCCATTTTCCACTCTTTTCTTCTTGCGCAAAAAATTCAAAATGCAACAGTTAGAAATGAATCGTCTTCTGGACAAAAAGAGAAGAGCTTTCTTTTCGTTTCCAGCGCACCATGCTCCAAAATATAAAGCTGAAAATCGAAGTTTCCTCTGACGACGCAAGGTAAAACGCTTTTGAAACACTGTAAAAAATTATGCATTAAAGTTCCTGGGATCTTGGTTGCTGATCAAGTGAAGCATATTAGATTCCAAGTATATCTAATGTCATTTCTCAGTTTTGCGTTCTATGATATTTGCTGCATCAAGCAGTTACATTGATGTTAATTTTTCTTGTTTCTTCGGTTAACGAAGAAGGAGCACCAACCGTTGTTTCTGAGGCTCTTGAAATTACACCGAACTGCCTCGAAATAATAACTTAAAGACCTAAGTAATTCACTCACTGGTCAGCGTTCCATTCGATGTTAATGTCTGTTCCTTTGGAAATTGATCACAAACACTAAAAATTACAGTCTAATGAGTTTTCAAAATTATCTGTTACAGTTTATAAATTTTTGAATGATATTTGACGTTTGGTTACTATTTCTGAACACACAGATGAATGTAGAGAATAGGAAAGCATGCAAGAATTTCGCGTCTTTTGCGAGCTTTTACTTGCCGGTAATTGATCATGACTGAACTATTTCCTGACAAACTTTGGTCGCAGCACGTTTGTGTCGCAGCTCGAATGCCCTTCTGTACGCTCTTGCACTGTTCTAAACTTGGCCTTCGTCGGTGTTGTGGCAGAAAATAACCCTTAGAATATTGAAGAACAGGAAATCGACAATAGCGTGAAAGTAAGTTTCTAAATGAACCTGTAAGGTAAAAAGATTAGTTAAAATCAAATAGTAGAGCTTCAACAAGTACGAGTACACCACAATGAGTAATGGGAAGTTCTCCCCACTTCATGATGTATTTATTTAAAGTTATTTTGTTCATTTGTCATCGTTTTGGTAGTTGATTTCGCATCATTCACTTCAACGAGTACATGGCACTCAAGATTTTCCGACCGCTGAACTTCTAGCTCCTCTGATCGCCCTCAAGTCCTTCAAAATGCTAATTACGCTTTTATGCAACGACTTCAGAGTGTCCAATATCATTTGCCAGCGATGGTTTCATTTAGTCACGAATTCAGGCCAGCTCGCACAGTAGAACAAAGCTTAAAGCGCAGCTAAGAATACAAAGGCAATTAAGCTCTTGAGAATATTTTTTTTCTTGGTGAGACGAGGGAAAACGACACCAACAGGAGAGATGCCGGGCGCAGGCGGTCGCTGTTAATCAGCTGAGCGTGACAGCAGTGAGCCTCTCCTGACTCATCGTGACACTCCTGCGTCACTCCAGCACATGAGCTGTACACACTGTACACGTCACTCCAGCACACGAGCTGTACACACACTGTACACGTCACTACAGCACATGAGCTGTACACACTGTACACGTCACTCCAGCACGCGAGCTGTACACAGACTGTACACGTCACTCGAGCACGCGAGCTGTACACACACTGTACACGTCACTCTAGCACACGAGCTGCACACACACTGTGCACGTCACTCTAGCACACGAGATGTACACACTGTACACGTCACTCCAGCACACGAGCTGTACACACATTGTACTCGTCATTCCAGCACACGAGTTGTACACGCACAATCATAAATTCGCTCCAGCGCACATACTGTACACATCAATACGCACCACTGAACACATGTTCACTAACTCTACACATGTCCTCACAAAATGGGGCAGTGGAGCAAAGGCGTGGTGAATGTGAGTTTGTCATTTCCATCACAGAATTTTACCCGATTTAACAACTACGTGACTTAAATTATATGTTAATTTAGTGACCAAGACCTTCAGGGGAGAAAAACCTTCTTGGGTTATTAGTGTACAATTGTTACTGTAATCCATTAAATTACCCTAAGAAGCTTAAGACCGGAAAGTTTCGCTAATGAAATATGCTAACATCTTTGTTCATTTTTAAGCGTAATCTCGTGAGATTACGCAATTCATGTTATCTTTGCTGACGCGCCCGGTAAAAATTCACACATTGTTGCTTTGCTTTCCATGGAATTAAGCTAAGTATGGGAGAAATACAAACTACTAGACTAGTCGAAAAAACTCGGTTGACTTTCCAATTTATGATCGATGAGAATTTGATGGCCAAATGAGTTTCAAGTTCAGTATAGTAAATCTGAAGTAAGAAGTTTCTATTCCCACACCAAATAAGGAACGGACAAAGTTTACATTCAACCGAAGTTGTTGCACAAGTCCATACATAATTATTGATGCACGAACTTAGCGCAGCGGAAAAGTTTTTTCGGTTCGGCATTTCTCGTCAATAGCCACAAGACTGAGTGACTTCATTTGACTCGTGACAGCATCGCGCTCTTACGGGGATGCGGTGGGCAGCACGCAGTTGCTGGGCGTCATCACATCTTCAACTGACGCTAGCCGGTGCAGCGAGCGCGAGCTGAGCTGTTGCAGAGTAAACTAGTTCTTGTTTTGCGTTAACTTCGAATCAGGTTGACGAATCAGGTTGACGAATCATTTTGACTGTGTAAATGGATCTCAAGTTTTTGGATGACTTGACACATGTTCCCCACATGCTCCTATGTCAAATCGTGTAAATATTTCGATACATACAAGCTATCAGATCAAAATTATCGTCGAAAAATGTTGGAATAGAAACAACAACACATATTTCTCCATGTGTCTGGATGATTATTCGCATTTTTATGCAAGGTTTTATTTCCGGCCAGGCAAAAATCTTTGCGAACATGTCATTTTTTTCAGTGACTTAATACAAAATAACGGTGTTTTCCTTTAAGATGAATCCATGCCGGCCGTTAGATGACTTCTTCAAGTTATTTCACATTTGTTTGCATTCTTCTGTGAAAGAAGTTTTATCCCTTCTGTCGAATTTGATGGACAGAGAGTAAAATATGGAATGGCTGCATAGAGAACAGAAGAGTGTAACAGAACACAAGTACATAGTAGTGAAGACTACCACCGCAGCACACTACCACAGCAGCACAGCACACTACCACTGCAGCACAGCACACTACCACTGCAGCACAGCACATTACCACTGCAGCACAGCACACTACCACTACAGCAGAGCACACTACCGCTGCAGCACAGAACACTACCACTGCAACACAGCACTGCATGTACTTAGAGACGTTTCGGCCGTCGCACCTATGCCACACTGGGGCGCCGCTGCTTTGTGTACATGGTGTGCCTTTGCATATCCGCGAGCTGTAGAATGAGGCCGTTTTTCTCTGCCGTTTTGAAATAGTGAGGCAAGGTAGGCTTATCGGGAATAGTTTGTAGGAAGTTATCCAGCTTCGTCATAAAGACGTCCAGGGAACCATGGAACTCTCTCAGATCTTTAGGCAGAGCGTTGAAGAGTCTGGGTCCCATGATCACTCCCATCACAGCGAAGGACAGTTCATGTCTAGTTCGAACGCTGCCAGTCGCCCTCGCATTGAACGTCGGAACAACACACATCTTGACGAAATGAATGCAC
>VOMN01074220.1:0-10981 GCA_014899125.1 Orchestia grillus
CAACAACAGCCGCCCTAGGGTTATGTCCGTAGGAGAAATTACACCATATGTGATCTAATAGAGAATAAGATGTAACCGGAATATTTACTGAGATTCCAGAATGCTTGTAATTACAGGATAAAAATTGTGACCCAGCGTCGAACTGATAAATTCCTCAATGAATTGCACACGATGTCAAAGGATTATATAAATTGATGTTGAAATCACAACAGATAATTATTTTTTGTTGATATAGAGGGCTTCGAAAATACATCATTAATGAAGAGCTCATTGAACTCATGGATAGAATAGGAAAGGACACAAAAAAACATACATCTAGAGAAGGTAGTTTCAACGACACATGTATCATTTCATACTCCTGCTCTACCCACGTGTAGGTATCTAGTAGTTTACCGCTGAGTTGATCATTTAGACAAGCAGTAACACCTCCTGCATAGTTGTTTCGATATATGTATTCACTTTTTCGATGATATACCGAACATGCTTTGTACTATAGATGAGTATGATCGTTTTTGTAGCGGATGAAACATGCAGGCTGCGACTCTTTCGCTCTCCTGAGAGTAAACATTAGAAGCATGCGTAGTAGTAATTTTAACCAGCTGTTAGTATTTCTTATCATAATTGTTGCGATATATGTTGAATTCATCGTAACCAGAAATAGAAAACAAGTGGACTGATGTGGCACTGAGCTGTGTCTCTGCAAATAGTATTACCAAAATTGGAAATTTATTGAACTAAGAAATACTAACAGCTGGTTAAAATAACTACGCATGCTTCTCATGTTTACTGTGAGGCGAGCGAAAGTGGCGCAACCTGAATGTTTCATCCGGTACAAAAAAATTATCATACTCATCCATAGTACAAAGTATGTTCGGTGTATCGTTCACAAAGCCATCTCTAAGCCTAAGGTTTGGGTAATTGACCGAACCCATGACGCGTATATATGTAGAACAGCTATGAGAGTTACGCACTGGTAGCTCCCAATGAATGCTGAAACTTCTGTAATTCACTCTCTGAAATAATTTGGAGGGATTTTTGTCTGTCCTGAACTTAAGCACATATTAGCCGATGCAAAGTGTACACTTTTTCGATACATTTGTGAGATTTTTTAAGGCTTTTTACTTTGAAGGGAAGGGCTGCTCTTACTTTCGTCAAATATTCATTGCCGTAAAAATTTCCTGGTGTATTTCTCTCAACTGCAATTAGAACGCAATTTCTAGCTTCTTGGTCAACTGAGTTATTTACTTTCTGAGTGACTTTTTACGATGGTTTGCAGCACGAAATAAATGAACAATTCTACCGGAGCAAAGTCTGGAGAGAACAGAGGGTGGGGAAAGACCTCTATTTATTTTGAGGCAAAACTGGAGAACAAACTAAGGCGAGTGACATGACACGTTGTCGTGGTGCAACATTTCATCTCTCGTTTCGCCACAATACGGCTTCTTAGCATGTCTTCCCGCAAATACTTAACTTTTCCTTGTTCAAAGTTTGATATAGAGCCTCGACTATTGACCTTTCTTTAATAGTTCAGATACAATCACTCGATCAAGGACGTTCTGGACGATTTCAAAAAAGTGAACTACTCGTGATATTGTGATCGGTCGATCGGCAGTCTTCAAAGGTAGCTAAAATAAAACCTAGACTTCAAGAAAATTTTTGCCGATTTTAAAACATAGTTTAAGACGCACGAGTCATGCTATAAAATCTTTATTCTTTCATCACAAAGCGGTTGACAGCACGTGTTCCATTCAAATCTAAAAGTAATGGGATCATAATTAGGGATTAACTTACAGTCCAATTCCTGAACGTGTTATGGTTCCATACGCATAATATCTACAATAGTATGAGACCCCAAATGATTTTATATCATGGAAAGTTGTTAGGCAACACAATCTGTTGAAAGTCGATCGATGCAGCGGTTCATGCGCTATAATAACATTAATTTTTTATTCAAACAAACTTTATACACTAGATGAGTAACATAAACCTAGAGGTATCTTACGATCGCCGCATATTTTTCCAGGCCGGCGCTGAAAACATCGGTACAAGTTTCGATTTAATTAACACATACAGCACGACTGTTCGACAAGTAGGATGTCAAGGCTTTAGGTAGGAGAGCTTTTTTCATTTTTGCCTAAGAATGAAGAGAATAATTGTTGCCGAGATCAGCGAATTCTCCTGCTGATCCTACATACATATTATTAATATTTAATGAAGGACCCCTGATGAAATTCATTCAATTGAGATGAAGTAGGCTCAATTTTTTTTTTGCTTAAATACTCAGTTTTACTTTAACAGTAAATCTTAAATATGCTAGCTACTAGGGTAAAAAAGTTTTTACTTTTCCCATATTCTGTATTTTGTATTGAACAAAACGTCGTATTAAGCAGTCGCTCGGGCTCTTCAGCTTAATCACCAAATACTGACTGCCTCGTTCTGTAGTAAGCGCGTTCTAGATAGAATCATAAATCTGCTAAAGATTATTTCTCAAAAATCAATCGTATACGTGGTATAACTGTAGTCAGGTTTTTCATACTACCTTACTTTCATGAAGATATTGTTATTTTACCTACATATGTTTCGGATACTGTTCAGGCCATTACTACCCTTTTAAGATGGTACGTGGAGACTGTTCGGGCACGATAACTAAGAAACTATCCTTTCGATTTTGTTGTGCGTGTCACCAAAAGATTTCTTTGTACGTTACTCCACACAGCCTTAACTGAACGCCAGCTTGCGCGACCCACTCAGAGTGTGTAGGCGTCTGCTGTCACTGGTAAGAGAGCGAGGTCAGATGTCACCTGGCATTGAATGAAGTGTAGCGTCTCGTTACGGAGAGCGCGCATACCAAGCATCCGGCGCAGTAGAAAGTGTTCTTGCGGAGCTAACCTTTGTGGCGCTGAGCTCTGCTATGCGGGGAGGTCACTCTCTGGTGCCATCCACCACCACCGTTATTAGCGTCTCTCGCCCAAAGCTCTTTCGTTGTATGTATATCTGTTACAACTACCTGGTCATGCGAACCCTATAGTCACAATACTCGGTTGTAATTCCTACTATAAAGCTTCCTTAATGCCGGTTTTACTTCATGAAAACAGTTCTTATTTCAAAATTTCTTGTTGACTACCGCACAAGGTCAGAACTTCTGAGTTACCACACTACGTGTGTTCAGTTTTTGGTTATGTTTGCAATACTTCATCTCAGAACGAAAGGGGAAAGTTCGTATTTAACATGATCACCTCGTAGATTCTTCCATAGTCGATTCAACAGCAATTGAAATCAAAGACAGCTGCCCCAGAACCACGGCGTCTCTGGTGGACATTCCAACTGTAAATAATGTAAGTGAACACCGGAAAATGACATTTGGGTATTCCACATGCTAACAGTACTCCAATTACGCTTTTCTTGCTATACATTCCTAATGAATAACACAGAACTATTATCAATAAGAATCTTCACTTATTCAATTTGGTAGGAGGTTGATTGACTATTTTTATCAATTTTTAAAAATAACTGTTCCTCATAGGCATAGTAAGAATAGTAACTTGCACGTCGACTAAGCTTCACCGATTGTCTTGACTTAAATACGAGTATGTTTAACGGTCTTCAGTAACTTTTTCTCCGTTAAGATTCCTGATATAGAACAGTAACTTTAGTAAATTAAAATTTACGTAAATATTGAAAGAATATTTTAATAATGTACGTAGAATTACTTTATTTTTGAAATAATTGTTTCAGTTTTTTGGTATGCCTTGGTATCGATTTGAAGCAACAAATTTGGCTCAGGGAGATTTTCAAAAAAGTATACTTCAGAATGTTCAATTCGATCAAAAACCTTTCCAGTGGGAATAAACAAACACAGCAGAAAAATAGTACAAATATTTTGTATTGATACATTCCGCATTAGCCCGCGTTTGCATATTGCCTAAATGTTCTTTTTGTCGTCTATTTTCATTTTCTGTCACAGTCCAGGTAATTATTCAATATGATTTTTGCAAATAATTGAGGAGTCATAGAATTCTACAACGAACACGCTCTTGGCAAGGCACCTAAATACTGTAATCCTTCATTAAATTCCTTTTCACCATAATGCGACATTAAGTTTCTCATCAGACGGAAAAATGCCTTCTTAAAAGTTACGCAACCATAATCTATCTTCTCGGTTTCAATTTCGATTCCAAATTCAAAGTATACAAAGGAAGTTGATGGGTCGGGAAAGCCAGTAAATTCTGGGAGCTGTTATGACATTCAGTGAAGGTTGTGCTTTCTAATACCTAGAAATAGTGCGTGCCGTGGGTGAGGCCAATTACGCTGACGAGGTCGTCCGAGCGCAGTGTTGCATGCCTTCCTGGGAAAGAGCGCTTGAAAAACTGGATTGTACAACCTTCTCCTATTCCAAATCTCTCATAAGTTTTCACTTCTACACTACTACACCAAATATGATCGCATATCCGGTCCATTGTCAGTTTTCACACATGGAAGATGAAATGGAAGCCAACTCCTCGTTGATATTAAGGTCTCTTGGAAAAGGTATTATGATGTACATTATGCTCATAGAAGGGTTACTGCACGTACTTCGAGTTGCCGGATTAAAAGCATAGCGAAGAGACAGCAACTGAAGGACTTTGAAGCATAGAGTAAAGAAAACCCGATCGAACAATTTTTAGTATAATTTCTTCAAGCTTACAACTCTCGAAAAACCATTAGGTTTTTCTTCTTCACTACTGTGAATCAGGGATGAAATTCCTACAGTTTCCAGTATAGTCTAATACTCAATCGAATGTTTTTACAATGTAGTATGCACGAAGTTGCATTCCTAATCGGGCGAACTCGATTGTTCGAATAATGGATTTCCCATGACAAATATAATGCGACTTTACTTAAAAACTAATGACAATTCTGTGATAACTATTAACTCAAAAGTACGAGTATCTCATGTTTTATTCAGACCTAGTCCTAAATTAATTTTTCCGATAACATTATGATGCAACTAGCTGTACCTCTATAGACTTTGTATTTACCAATGGTACTCCTGCTCTCCTATGTAATCGTGTTTCCATATATATGCCTCTATGGACATAAACTCAGCTGTTGCCGCTCACATTGAAGATGTTTGGTCACCTGCAGAAGAGACTACCTATACTTGATTGCCATTGAATATCTTCGCTCTTCAAAAGGAATCACCAAACTTTATGTACCTCTCAGTATCTCAATTAGATTGAGGTTTATGACTTACTGCCTATTTGTGCTCCAGTTTATCGTGTGTGGATTGGATTTTCATGGACACGTTTTCTCGCATGACCATATACATGCCAAGCAAAGCTATACTGCAACGACAAAAAACAATGCGGTAGCGTTTGGATAACTCAAGTACAAATTTGATGGGACTGCATAGCATGAGCATTAGCAATAATAGGCACAATGGTCGGTCATTTGCGTTCAGGATCAAAGTCAGCGTAGTTAGACTAGCAAAAAGTATCACAGAGCAAAAAATTATGAGTTATACGGCAGATAACTAAAAGGATTCATATTGTTCATATTGTTAAAATTCACTGAAATCAATTCAGAATATTATCATTCCCCATATAAATCTCAATTCCATGTACTCAGTTATAAAATACACAGACAAAATTCTTGTATCAAAGAATTTGAATGAATTGTTAAGGCATATTCTTGGCAGTATTCTGTGAGGCATTCAGGACGGCAGAAATAAACTTCAGCTTACAAGCATCATGTACAATATCTTGAATGACTAAGAATAAAGACCCTTAACTTGGTTAGTATTCAACAGAAAAACAAAATCTTCAGGTAATTTGATCCGTGTGCGGTGATATGAGAACACTACCTGAAGCCTGTAAACTCTGCTCGATAGAAAGTTATTGTGTCAGATTTTATTTAAATCAAACTTACCGTATTTCCTACGCTAGGAGAGTCTGTACTAACACAATTTCGAAGACTTCTACATTTGAAACCAAAGAAAACCAGTTTACATTATCGGACTTCCTCCATCTCAACGCAGACTGAATTCATGAAACTTTGATCTGAAAGATTAACCATTTGATGTAAGCATAAATGCATTAATTTGATCAGAAAGTCCCATATCGCTTTAGTTCCAGCGAGGATATACTTTGGCTGTACTGCGATGCAGTTGCAAATTCTGGGTTCCCTGGATTTTCAAGCAGAAGCAAAATAGACGGCATCGACTTGAAAAATATAAGGACATATATATCGAACTTATTCAAACAAATCATTCATAACAGAATTTAAAATTCTCGGATCCACAACCCTGGTGAGTTACCAAAATTCATTTCTAAAATATGTTTCCTTTCGTTTACCCCGTGTTGTTGCCAAAGTCGCTGACTTATTATAAGCCAGGAAATAGTTAAAATATCGATGGAAATTCTTCGTCCGTATGTGCATACGAACAAACTTTTACGATTGTTCACTAACGAAGAATTTGTTAGCCCTTGAGATGGTTTTAGCTTATACGAAAATTTTCAGAGCTTGAAGTGTTAGGGGGATACAATAGCTCGTGAACAACAGCTTTTTTAGAAGTGAAAAAGTAAAATTTTTAACTTGAACTTAAAAAGTTTGGAAATTTATGGATGATGTATTGAGGTTGCGTAACCTATTTTTACAACGTTTTATTAGTGTATAACTTTTAGCTCAAGTTTAGCTTAAGAAGAGACGTACATACCAACACAGTGAAAACTAATCAATATTTAGACACTAAAAGCTAAACATTATTTTCAGACAACTTTGGCTTTCAGCATCACTAGTACCGGAGTCTTAGACAGAGGATAGTCTGGCGTATGAGGCGGCGTCTATTCCTCTCTCCTGCACCAAAAGTTTCGTTCCACAAAGTTCATGAATTTATGTGTACACGCTTGATATAAGGCCTCATCGAATCCCGTGCTTTACACGGCTTCGGGCGGTGACAGTTCGTCCAATCGATTACCGTTAAATCGATTGTGAATGATTTCACGGCAGCACCTTTGTTCTGTTCAGTGAGAGGCTCGCGTGGTTTCACCAGTATAAATTATACTAAATAATTTCACCTTGAACTATGTATTGGCCGTATTTGTACATCATTTATACTGTTGAATGACTGGTGAAGACAAGTAAGGCCTGATATATCGAGACGTATTGTTCACACTGATGAAGGCCTCCAGCTCGTACGATTCCTGTTGCTGTTTTCTGCAGACCTGCGCCTGATGTCTGCTTGACGAGTCTCTGCTGAAATACTTACACGAACGAAAAATCGTTCATCTTACCATGTATTTGTGTGAAATAGTAGTTCAGTTTGATTCAATTGCTTGCCGCCATTGCACAACACAGGACAGCATGATCTCGATCGGAGACGCAAAATCAAATATTCTGAATGTAGCCAATGGTGTGCTTCAATGTTCCGCATTGGAAGCTCTATTATTTCTTATATTCATTTATGACGAAGTAAAATGCGCCTCCTTTTCAATTTCATACTTTTTTCAGTTAATAGTACATTCTCCACGAGAATCTCTTCGAAAAAATCTGAAGAAACGACCTAGCAAATAAAACTGGGTTTAAGAAAAGTCACCAATTGGCTCAAGCAAATAAAATTTGCATCAATATACATAAACAAAATACATTCTTTTCTCACGTAGGATAAAATCCCGCGCCCATAACTAACGAGAAAATGTTTAATTGAGAGATAAAGATCGCTCAAAATTTTTCGGGATAATTCTTGACAAATATTCCACTTTCAGTGAACATTTATCGCCATTTGCAAAAAACTTTCAAAGTTCGTTGCTGTATTTGATACAGTGAAAAATATATTGACTACCAATTTATTAAAAATTCTGTATCATACATCGATTCACTCGTTTCTTCATTGTGGATTATACGTCGCATATGGGACCGATAAAAATACTGCATACACAGTTTTGATTTTAGATAAAGAGCCATGAGAGCTGTAGCACTCCTGGAGTATACATAGATGAGCATACTAAAAACTCTTTTATTTATAAAAAATTCCTTCAATTACCTGGCCTTTATCGATTTTCTTTGACGAGTTTTCGATGTAAAACTTTTAGAATGCGTCACGGCCAACGCCTTAACGAAATAATTTTTTTCCCGATTCAGTCCCCATGATCATGGCACGGGAAACAGAAATAAATTACTAATTCCATGTTACTCTAGAGCAAAATCTCAGTATAACGTTCTCTTTGTGGAAATTTAATTTAGATATCACATTCCTCCAAATATATATATATATGAGAATCCCTCATGCGCAACACGTAAAATGAAATTTCTTGAAGTCTATCTTCTCTCAAAATATTTATGGACTATATCATATACGTCTGTATAGTTGAAATTATGTGATGTATTCTTACACGTGTAAGCGAATCGTGTTTTGCCTAACTGGCCAACTCATGCCATGCTGTACCAACCCTACCTCCTAACTGCCTGCTCATGTCATGTTCTGCCAACCCTAGCTCCTAACTGCCTGCTCATGCCATGTTGTGCCAACCCTAGCTCCTAATCTTCAGTTACCTTTTAAGTTCATATGTCTATTGTCGTTTGCTTAGATATGCATACATAAACTTAATTTTTTTTCATATTCCTTTTTTCGTTCATTTTGAACAGCATTCAATACCAAGTCAAAAATTCTCACCCTGCTCAATGTATGTTGGGTCGCCTTAGAAACCCAGTAGCTTATTTGGGCCTAGAAGTATAGTCCATTTCTGAGGCTGGCTAGCGTGTATCATTTATTATTTACTTGCATCATCGTGTCATATGCGAATTTCTTGCGATAAATAAATGTTTAAATATTTAAACTCTAAAGAATCTCCGCTGATCCCGCTTTGAAATTGTTTCGAGACGGGCACTTCTTGGGCCAACTCGGTGAAATATGATCGCTCGCACGAAATGAGCTGCGGAATGCGTCTTGGCCTTCCTGCGTGCTGTCGGTGCTGCTGTTTCTGTTGGTCAGGCTGGTTGTGTAGTTGAAGTGATGTTGGTGTTCCTAGAGCATTTATTGTTGATGCTGTTTTGAATGGAGGTGCTGGTGATGCTGTGGTGAACGATCGTGATGTGGTCTGGGCCTCTGCTATTGGTGCTGGTGTTTGGGCTGACATTGAAGCTGTTTCTGTTGATGATGCTTGTGGTAGAGATTTTTAATTCACATAGGCTATTACGTAGCGTAGTGGCGCCCTGTTGTCAAAGCTACACTGAGTTCCCATAAATTTACCTTTGCTAATTGATGTTGAACTGCAGGAACTCCTGCATACGAGCTCTGCTCTATTTCATTTAAATTAATCTATAAATGGCAAACTATACAATAGAATCAAATACAATTGCTGGCACTCAAGGGTAAGAACAGACACCGTATTCTCGCAGTCCAAGTTCTCTCAATTTTAAGATGCATTCCTGTTCGTTTGTTCACGTTAATTAAAATTCACAAACGCTTTATTGTTTTTTTGTATGAACTTTATAAACGTTAATATCGGTACACGACCAGTTAATAGATCGAAAGAATACATTTAGCTCCAATTAAGATAGAATTAATTTCCTACTAGTGTATCTTCGTTATTTTGTTTTTGTATACAATTCACGGAGCTCTAAAATACCCTCTCAGCAAATGTTCACGCTCTCGTCGGATATTGCTACCCGTCAAAGAGGTGGAAAGAAACCAGAAACACGAAGTCGCTATTCAGTTTTATTCGGGCATCGGTCCAAGCTCGAAAGACTCAGCAGCAGATGCAAGTCTTTTAACAGAAGCATTGCTTAACCTCGTGAGCAGCAACGTAAGAATGTTGCGGCATGAAGCTCAGGCACGCTACCGCCCTCGCTGTCCAACTGTGGTGCGGGTCCCTCGCTCTCGGTCTTAGACCAAAGCTGACAGTGAACTAACATTTTTTTCGTTCAGTGCTTGCTAATTTAGTTGAATGTGTGAAATGAAAAAAAAACATTAATGGGTTGACTATCGTAGGTGCCTTACACGTTTCATTTCTTGAAAGATACTAAAAATTAGGTTTTAGCCCGTTAAAATTATTTTACATTACTGTAAAAGTCGAAATTACGTAATACATAAGACCTACAATAGGCGTGAAGGATTAGTAAGGAAATGTTACTCGACATTTTAATACCCTCCTACACATATCTATGGTACATAAATAACTCTTCATGTTTACATAATCAAATTTCCATGTTTTTCTCTCACGTCTGACTCATAGTGGAATAATAAAAATCTGCGTTCAACAGTCACGAATGCCACGGAAGCGCTAGAGAACAGGCCACACCAGCCCTGACGGCCTGTGAGCTCAAGCCACAGAAGCCCTAGGGTACAGGCCACACCAGCCCTGACGGCCTGTGAGCTCATTTTGACTCTAATCTNAGAAGCCCTAGGGTACAGGCCACACCAGCCCTGACGGCCTGTGAGCTCATTTTGACTCTAATCTACCCCACTGAATGCAAATGCAAGTCGCAGATTTTAAACTTTACCCCTACAGCCTTGGCTGAAAATATTTAGGGTTTGTTAACTCGATGTTAATGTCAGTATACCGCCGTTAGACTATGCCGAAACTCTACTTAGAGATCTTAGTCCCGAAATTTCAGACTTGGGTAATTTTGCTGAAGTCAGTATCGTAGGGTATCTTCTCTAGTCCAGTACACCGATTATACTGAACATCTGAACGTCCCAGCCGCGGTTTACTAATTCATTTTTGGGAACTCTTTAAACTTGTGAACGGAGCTGCACTTGTAATTTTATTCCAGCCAACGTCGGAAATCTCATTCTTGAGATTCGGAGGCCGCATTCTGGACCATGACTTTGACTATTTAAAAGCTAAATTTTGTAATGTCCTACCCTGTATTTATGTCCATCTGGTTCAATAGTCCCACGTGCGTGGTCTGTATCTTTATAGGTAAGGTCCATTTTCGTGTTATATATTATACGTTTCTGTGAATAATAGGTGACTCTCTTCACTTGAACTCAGCTTCGTGC
>VOMN01074224.1:0-33837 GCA_014899125.1 Orchestia grillus
AATCCAAAACTGTGTCTCCTTTAATTACTTTATGTTTGTGCCGTGATTCTCGTGTTGTGTTAGTTGTCTGTTGTCTAAAAGTACGTGCCTGTATGCACGGGTTAGCATTTCTGCATTACATGCAGGGTTACCGTTACAATGGGTCCAAATGAGTTTTCGTCACGTATTAAATAAATTACATTTTTTGCTATTAACTATATTTCGGAAAACTTTAGAGAATTGCGAGTACATGAGAAAGGTCAACATCGAATATAGTGGTAATGTGTTTGACGCTTTATTGTCCTCTATGACGCTCTGTTTTCCGTTTTATCACCTGCCCCTCAGGTGGCATAGGAAAACTAATAGGGTTAGTTAGATTTGTTTACCGTATGCTATGGAGATTGGTGACATCAGGAGGGTCCTGTTAGGTTACTTCAGCTATGGATAGGCCTTCGGGTTTTCAGTCTATCATGTCCACTTTGCTTTTTTCAATCTTCATCCTATCTGCGCTATCTCTTGTTTGTCTTTTCTTTCTCTTCCCTCGTAACTTGCGGTTTCGATGCGTAAGGAATCCGGTGTGGGAACACACCTGTGCATAAATTCCACGTTTTCTACAGTCCATTCTAAATGGCCCCTTCTTCTCTTTGCTTACTTAGGGTCACGTTTAATTTGGATAGGGATCTTAAAACTAACTAATAATTATTAATCAAGTATGTCGTTTGTGCGAACCTTGGAATTCATGCAGAACTCTGGTGGTGCGTGCCAAAAATATAATTATTTGTATCCAAATGCACCATGGCATGCTCGTGATCAACGTCTGAATTGTTATCAAGGCGGGCTAAGATGTTTCGCATTGCCATGGAAATTTTTTATTTATCTATAGAGCAAGTAAAAATAGATTAGATTTCGTAAAAAATATAAATCATTTACACAGGTATTATTGTTTGAATTGAAAGGAATTATTCTGATAATTGTTATCTTCCATTAGGTGGATTTCTTGCTCCAGCTTTAGGATATTTCTATTTTGATCGTTCGTACCGCATTCAAATTTCATGCCAATTTTAGCCTGACTGTAACAGTTCATGCGTCGTAGCGTTTCAAGTTATCGAGTTAATTTTTCCAGCATTTTCATTACTGTTAAGTTACACTACTCCAAGCTAAGCCAAGCGATGCATTGTCTAATGTCTTCCGAAAACAAGAAGGGGTTTGGTCGCCACCCTTGTTCTCGTAATGTCTAAATTAACATCTCATTTCTTGCCCAAAGAAAATAGTTAGCATTTCAACCCTCAACTTTACTGGTTGAGTTTTGTTGTCATTGGTTTTTGCCTTAATTTTTGTTCACGCCGGTCGGAACGACTCCTGTTACGCTAATTTAAACCAGTTTTCTTGATTATTTCATCAGAATGTCATTTGCTATCCTCAACTTTTTGGTTTCATTTGCTGCACTCGATAGGATCATGGTTTTATCGCAGGTGAATTAATCAAGTATTTGCGTATGAATTTTGAATCGTTATTTTTTGTCATTTTGGGAAACAATTGTTCGGGCACAACTGCTCCCTTTTTCATGTGCTTCTCATTTCATTTTTGTGATCACGATGACGTCGCACTGCTGACCCTTTCGGTTCGAGCGCGTCCTTGTCCATCGTGTCGTGAGTCAAGGCGCGTAACTATTACTATGTCGAATAATGATAATTTGAATAATTGTCATAAATTTGTAGTAGTATTTGTTCTTGTGAGAATCGCTTTGATTTCACCGGTCAGATTTCCTCACTGTACACTTGGTTCAGCTGAAATGTAATATTTTTCTCACTATCACCACAAATCGTCTTATTTTTGCGCTTTATTACTTTAATATTTTCATTGGTCCGCAATCCAGTTCACTTTACATTTTTCACATGTGCTCACTCCTACAACTTTTTACTTTTCCGTGTTCTTTCGCTGCAAACTTCTGTTGTTCCTTCTTTTTTGTACTCTTCATTCGCCTTGCGGGGGCCGCGTGCGTGGTGCGCAGGTCTACTGACAATTGCAGGACAGAAGGGAAGGTAATTACCGAACTGGACACTGGGAAGTGATCACGTCGAAGATGATACGTCGGTAAATCGTTTTGACGATTTTGGCTTTCATTCTACCGCGCAGGTGATGCAGGGTTCACCGATTCTGCTCTCAGGAGCACCCACCGATCTGTACACCTGTGAATCAGTCATGCGTTCATATGAAATGCTGGCACCGCCTTCAGATCTCCGCTCGGCTCTCTCTAATATAAACTTGTCTGGCTTGCTACCTTGCTTGCCTGCCGGTAGTTTGTTTGTATTATTAGTTGGTTGTTGAAGTGGATGACTTAGAACTCTTCCAGCGTCGTTTTTCCGCTATTTCTTATTTTATATGATCAATTATTTTGTACTCCTCGCTGTAGAAATAGAGTTTATTGATCTCAACTACTTGGGGGAGAGCGAAGCTGGTCCATTGACTGGGGTTTGCCAGCGCACTTAGTGGGAATGAGCCAGTAGTGTCCCCTAGTCACTCAGCGAGAAGTCTGCTGAAGTCTGCCGTGGGTTTTGTGTTGCTGCTTTTGCTTTTAACTCTTTTCCATTGTGCGTGTTTCATGCAGAACGACAGAGAACCGTGCGACTTATGTCAAGAAAAATTGAGTAGATTTCTGTTTCTTATTGGTTGTTACCACGAATTTTCGTTTCTTTGACATGCTTATGTAGTCGGTTATAGCAAGGTAGGGTAAGGTAGCGTGGTGTTAACATTGAATCACATGAAGTTGTTAATGGGTTTGAGTCGGATATATCTGGAATGAAATTTATGTATTTCGTCTTCTAATGTTTTGGGTTAAGTGGATATCTCTTCGCTAACCTGAAGTGGGCGATTGATTGGCGTTTGTTCAGTTCAGTTGTACTAGGTGGTATTCTCGAGAGCAACTTATCGATTCCATTTTTGGGTGACTTTAATTTTTCGCATTAAGAAATTTAGTCCTATTGTGCTTAAGTTTTTACTTTCTTTTGTTCACGTGTCTCATCTACGATTTTGTTCAATTTTGAGAGAACTTAGTAATAGAACAAGAGAAATTTGATATGTATGGAACTTCCTTTGTTTTCCATGCGGAGGTGATGCGGTGTAACCTGTCGTTTTCAGTATTCCATGGCAATTTAATTACTGTAAGTGTCGGTGCGTATGAAGCCGATTAATCTTCCGTGTGCGTGGGTGCCCCATCCCTTATTGGTTTGAAATGTGCGCGTGGTTGCGAATTTGGTCAAGTGTTCAGCTATATTTTACAGAGCTGTTAATTAGCATTTGCTAGTTAAAGAGTGACCCATATCGTAAAATATTTTTTTATATTCCGCTTTTTGAAACTTTTTCCGCGATATGAGATTTAGACTCCGATTTTTTCGGGACCTTCCATGTCTAAGTGACATTTGATCGTCTCTCGTCTTAATTATTCAACGTGCGTTTTGCATAGCTATGAACCATGTTTACTTTATTCTCTTCTTTTTGAACGTTTACAAACAGAAAACTCGGTTGTGCCTAAAATATCGCTTTTGTTAGTATTCCAACGGAAGCCTATTTGAGCTGTGCACGCGTAATAGGCACTGTAACAGTGCATTTTATGTATGGCCAGCAACTGGAGAGCATGGGATGCTGATTTGCCAGGTGACGCTCATCGTTTAGTGCTAGTTTAAATTTTCACCTTGATTTGCTTTGCCTTTTGTCCCTTAATGCCGGGTAGTAGACATTGTTACCAAGTTAGGTGCTGCTATTTTTAATGTTATTCATACATTGACAAGCTTGAATTCATTTCTCCACTGGTAACAAATGTAACGCGTGAGGTACCTGCTACAATTCAACCACCCATTCATCTTTTTTATACAACTTTTCAAACACGCAAACATCCAACAATGAAAAGAGTTGATTTCAGCGAGATGTAAATTCCTGCAAGTAAGGGTTGAGATTCATATTTTTGTTCAAGGAAGAATGTATTCAGATCGTCCTAGGAGTTTTTTCTCCAACTCCGTTTTTTGAGGGCTTGCGTCATGAACATGGATAAAGAAATAGCTTTTGGTTTAGTTCTGCAACATTTAGTTATACACTTTCTGCTGAAACTCCTGCGTCTTGTCACTGATTTAAAAGAGCACGCATTCTGAGATAAAAGCTGCAGCTAACTCGTAGAATCAAGGGGAGCTCTTAATTCACGATATCTCATGTAACGTGATTCATAATACAAGGAATTTGCTGTAGCTGTGACTCCTTAGGCACCTTGCGTGTATGACAGATTGTGAGCAATGGTTTCCCCCAAAAAAATTTGATGTTTTTCACTATTATTTTTGAGTATGGATCTTTCATTTAATATTTTTCAATGCATATCGTGTGTTTAAAATTGATTTGCCATGAACGAGGTCAACGTGTCAGCTGAAGTATATTTATTGCTGTTGTAGTTTTGAACGAATGGTGTGGTGAACTGATAGTTCTAATTCTATCCTCCTACTTGTGTGGCGCTTTTGTCAGAATTTTTATTCGATCTTTGCTAACATTGTAGATATTGACTTCAAGAAGTAATTATCAATTTTTTATTTGTAACTTCAGTACTAAAAATTGTTTTCTTGAAGAGTTTCGATCATTAGGTATTCGCTTTGATTCCTTGTGAATTTTTCGGTGATGTCCTGACGTCAACAGAAGCATTGCATGTTTGCGTGTAATCTGATTGGAAAATTTATGCGCTCTAACTCTTATTGGTTCAAAAGTAGTGCGGGGGCTTCCAAAGCAGATTTGTTTGTCTGAGTGTGAGCACTGCAGTCGTACAGGCATTAAGTCAATTAACATTGAAGACCACTGGCAAGGCTCGTGCCCTTGCCAATTAGTTACAATAAAATAAAGCTTCAGGACTAGTTAGTGTGGTCGGCGCTCAGTAGCACTCGAGTGCCATTCGGTGTTGTACTGAAACATTAGTTAATTCTCGATACTTGTGCATATTGCGTATCGCGTATTCTTAGATTCCCTTGAAATTTTTATTCTTTGTAAAGAAATTATCTTCCAGAATTTCGAATCGACGTGATTCCGATTTTTAAATGAGGTATACATGTGTATTTTATATGTCAGTGAAAGTAACCCATAACTGGTTCGTGTTTCTGGATAATTTTAACTTGATGAGCTTGTTTTGCTGCAAAATGTTCTATCACGTGACTCTCGAGTTCAGTCGATGACTCTTCGTTCAGCCCAACACTTTCCCTTTTTCTTTAAAATATTATCTTAGTAGAAGTATGAATAACCGGTCGTTTTACCATTCAGTGGCTCATATGTGTGGCTCTGTTCTCTCTTAATTCTTCAATCATATTCTTAAATTCGTATTTAGATAATAATTTTTAATGTTCGATCATAACAGGGAGAATTCATGCACGGAGCTTTTAGGTTAGAAGAGCGTCTTCTAAAGAACAAGTTCTATTTACAGATGTGCATTTTGGCTTAGGGAAAAACTCTGGACTCGAAAACTCTTATTCTATGTATACCTTCTTCCTTAGCATGCTAGACACGAGTCTCATGGTGATGGGATGATACCGTACGTGTACTGGAGAGTGACTTCTAAGGGCTTTTTGGCACAGAAATCACACTTTCGATTTCTTGTCGTTACGGTCCTTTTAAAACTGACTTTAAATTTTATGGGTGGATAATTACTTGTAACTTAATCTTTAAACCATTTGAAAATGTTAAAGTGACGGACACGAAGTTAAATTTGGGTCTGCAACTTAAGTTTGGCCCTCACTGCATGCCTACTTTTTTCATACAAACTCGTGTCTTCATCTTTCTTGCGCATTACATTCCAGAACGTTCAATCGGCTAATTCGTTTTCCACTAAGCATTAGTGCAGTTTCTGTATTGGCTTAATGCAGAACCAGGCTCAGAATGACTCCTCATTCTATCATTTATGATGCATTCAAATGACACCGAATCACCACTCAACTCACGGCACTGCTCTTATATGTTTATGTAACTTTGTTTTTTATTTTCTTCTGTCTGTGTATGTGCAAAGAGACATTTCCCGCATGCTACCGACAAACCGGTCCTGCAGAAGTGTGTAGTTGCCTGTCTTGTATATTGCTCGCTTGGTTAGAGGTCAATATGCCCTCAATGACCGACTTGCCCCCCAAGTGCATGTGTTGCTCAAGATTACGAAAAAGGAGAAGTTCTTGATTCAGTAGTCTCTTTTTTATGTATGACAGAAAAAACGATGCTTGTCACGCTTTCATCTGCAGCATCTGGTAATGAGTAGAGGAAACTACTTAGGATATTGTATCAGCAATTCCATTTTCTTTTTTAGGCAATGCTGTAGGAATTGAGAAATAGATTCTGAAACATCCTTTCTCCCATTTAGTGTGCTGATTATACTGGTCAGATTGAAATAAAGCGCTGGTGGGGAGTGCACGCGAATTTGAGTAATAAGGGAAGGGATTCGGACCGTAAAGGCTTAATGCCTCGCTAAAGCCTCCCTTTCATGAACTGCTGCGCACTGCCTAGCTAGCATGCGGTGCGCGTGTACCCAGGGTCATGATTTTGCGCGTCTCTTCAAGCGTCCAAAATTAAAAATAACCGAACTGGTCTCATTCAAACTGGAAGTAACAATCATTTTTTTTCTAATATTTTCCTTTCCTTATTTAGCGTTCTGAAATTTGTAGTAGAGCTCACTGTGTGTGTTGTGATGTAGTCAGTCATTGGGCGTATGAATGTTAAGTTGGTCTGTGTGCTTCGTTTCCGTCGTGTTGATCTTAACATTTTGGCCTTCATTCTAATAATTTTTTGTCAGTCGCACTATGTTGTTGTAGAGATTGTTAAATAATCATGTAAAACACGTGCTATTTTCATACTCTCGATCTTTGTGAGATTCAATGATGTAAGACTTCATTACGTGTTCACAATTATAAGATACGCGAATCATTATTTTAAGTATTTTCGTTTTCTAGTCGTTTGACACCTACAACTGGATTCATTTCTTTGTGGCTATATTTATGCTACGACAATATTTTCGTGGGCGAGTGTGCATGTATCGTGTCTTGCTGAGTTGGTGCGTGTGGGTGAGGCGGTACAAAGCGGCCTTTGAGCGGCCGCTGGGGAGCCGGGCAGCAGCTGCAGCACGAGCAACACTGATAACCGCCGCAGCAGCGCGACAAGTGAGGGAGGGTGCTGGTGCTGGCTGCACTGTAACGCAGGCACTCTGCTGTAGTTCCGCAGGGTTGTAGCACCAGGACAACAGTCCAGACCAGGGCGGCTTCCAGAAGTGTGTGTCTTTCTTGCATCATGGCAGCTCTGATTAATCCACCAGCCAGAGTTCATGCTTATGCGACTTGAAGTCACAGTGTGAGGGACATTGAAGTCACACTTGCAAAGGGAGCTGAAGTTACGGCAGCGTCATTGTTAGTAGCGAAGTTGGGTTTAGTGTCGACGAAGTATATTGTTTGTGTGATTTTAGCGATAATTATATTGCATAGAGGAGAAAATGAATGAAATTGAATTCCAAGTATTAAAAAATGAGAGGACATTCAATTTAAGCAGAAAATCTGCACAAAACTTGGAAGAAGAAGTGGCAGGCAGGTTTAGTGCGACGGGCAGAAAAGTAGGGAGAGCAGGAAACAAAGAGAAGACTAAAGGAATGAATACAGTAGCTTCAAGTTCCATGGCTTAAATAATTCAGTACGCACGAGTGTGGTTATGTATTGACGTGGCGAACAAAGGGATGTATGAAGGTCAGGCGCCTTGCGGTGAAGACTTGGTATATTTCTCGCCATCCTTCACAGAGAGAATGCCCTACATATGGGGCCGCTCGACCTCGATGTCTTCCACCAAAACTTGGTAGTCGAAATGATCTATTTCTAGAGTTGCGTGCGTGCCGTTTACTGTGTCGAGTATTGTTTACCTATTAGGTTCTCTTTAAGATAACTTTGTACGGCAAACCGAGATAGATGTATCCTAAGTTTTTTCAATATGGTTAAAGAACTGACAGTTGAAAAATGTTGAAATGTTTCAACTAACAGACCATTGGTTTTGCTTACTCCAACAAAGATCGGTTGTTGAATATCTTATAGATTCAACGTGGTTCTTACGTATTTCTGCCAATACTTATAGAAATTATTTTTCTGTACTGTTGACTGTATACTGAAGCTTACGGTATTTAGTTTAGGCATACAAAGACTTGAAATCAATATTTTCACTTGCAGATTATAAAGCAACTCGCAAAATGCTTTCAGGTTTCTCAAGTAACTGTTGTGAGCGCAAGCTTTATAATCATACCAAATATCTGCAAGTGTAAATAGTCAATTATCGCGTTCGCAGCACTCTAGTTTAGCTTCTATGAGAGCCAAATATCGTCTGGTTGACCATTTTTTCCTACGTGAATTTTTTGTGCTATCACTGCACATATTAACACGCTGCAATAGCAATTCCAAACACATCCATGGCTGGGAGTTTATCAATTGAAGGTTGATAAGAATGAGGTATTTGGTGCCGCAGTTTGGTGTAATTGCGTCGCACGTTGCAGTGCAAGGCTCCGATGCTCATTTATAGCATCAACCGTTCGAGACCGAACTATTTTGGAGTGCGTCTGACGCCATTGTCGGTTTTCGGAAATGTAATTTCCATCTCTAAATTACCTTGGCTGCCAACAACGAAACGAAAGTCTACAACCTTTACAAAAAATCTTACCTCAATTTCATTCTGTTTTATTTTTGAAGTATTTTTCGCTGATTTTCTTACGTCAAGGAAACAATTCGTCCTTCATGGCTGAAGATTAACATCACTGAATGCTTTTTCTGCTTATTTTATGACTCATTCAGAAATGGTTCACTAACTTTTCACATACCACGCATTTCCCTCGCGCGCTTCGTAATTCTTTCCTGATGTGTACTGATATTTCGCCGGTGATATCCATTTATTTCTCCTATATTTAGGCGACGTCAACAAATCTTTTAGTTACTTTATCGTGTGCCCTAATTATGCGTTGACATTTTTTCGTCAGGGACCGTATTTGTGCATTCTAAAAAGTTTTTACTGAAGCACCCTCGGGGGAGCGCTCGTGCATCCCTCAGCGCTGCTGCTGGTCGGCTTTAAAGGAAGTCGCGTTGTGCAGCAAACCTTCTTAGGAGCGCCGCCTGCACGCACCTGCTGCGTCGGTAGCTCCTGAAACGCCTCTCCAAATTTACATTGATCGCTAAATTCTCGCGTATGAGCTCCAGTCTCGTGTTTTCAGTAGCAAATGCATCCCTTGCAAGCTTAGTTCAACTTCAAGAATTATGTCCAATTTATCGTTTGTACCCTGTACCCTCTCATCTTTGTTGTTGAATTGCTGTAATTTTTTCTATCATAATAGATATTCTACAAAATCTACTGTACTTCTATCTGGTTGTGTTGTTAGTCTGAGGCTCAGATAAGTCTTTTTTAGAGTATCATTTCTGTGGAATAATGGTTTATATAATCTCTTTTGCTTTCCATTCTTTACGCTTTCTTTTCTGCTCGTCTTAATTGTTGCTACATTTGTGTGTCGCGTGTTCTTGTGTCTGAATTTCAATGCTATGTATTTCTACGTTCGCTACCGTCTTCAGTGATTCATTGCTAGTAATGTATCATATTTGTTTCTCCTTTGACCTTAAGTTGAAAATAAAATTCAGGCTGTCAACATTACCTTATTTCTTCTACGTTCATGAAAACTTGGCAATTATTACTGTTAAAAGGTTAGATTTGTTTAAGGTTTTTTGTTTCGAGGGGCTTTGTGATAGCGTTTTAAAATACATATTTATCGCCTGCATGAAATTACATATTCATCGAAATAAATATTTTTCACTGGAATCATTTCTCCAATTTTCCTGTTAATTATTTCTGTTATTGCTATTTTTTCCATGTGCATATTTCATTTATCTTTTAGGTGTCAAGAACCGCGTGATTAAAGGTCTATTTCATGATATCTCGTGTACGTAATACGCGAAGTTCGCAGTGAGAATTTGGGAATTATTTTCATTTGTCCTTTTATTGATAAAATAAAGCACTCGAAGATCAATGCATTTCTATTCTACTTGAATTTGAAGTAATCGCGATATTAATTGCTCAAATTACATACCCTCATTAAGGTATTTTCGTTTACTAGTAAGTATTGTAAAGCATGTAAAGGACAGAAGCCAAACCTGCTACACGCGGCGCTGGGGCTCCAGCACGACACTCGCAAGTGGGCGCTGTGACGTGGTCCTGCGTGAGGACGCGGCTACCTGGCCGGCTGGCTGGCGCTGTCAGATTTATATCAGAGTGGCGAGACCATCTTCGGCTACATCATTTATGAAATGTTCCTCTGGCGCTAGGTGACGACATGAAATATGGTCCTGCAATTTTATAGAGACAGTCAAATCAGCTCTGGGCTGCTGGGCTTCGTTGAGGACTGGAAATAATAACGAGCGTTAATGAGGTCCTAAGTTACTGGAGGCTGTGAATATGCTTGGGGACTAAGGGAGTTGTTCGAGACTCCATATTTCTGTGAGAATAACTGCTGAATGTGAAGAACAGAGATTATCAGCTAATTATTGAGCTGAGAAAGTAGCTTGTTCAGTTTTTAATAGAAAATTGTTTACGTATATTTTGTTCCAATTTTTTCGTCTGAATTTGGATCTCTATTTTATACTACAACTTTTTTGTAGACATTGATTCATTTTTTGAGTAATTATATTTTGTAAATTCAAGCTTGGTATGAACCTAGATGAGTTCAAGAACGTGTTACATACTTCTTTGCCCTGAATTTCTCATCATTATGTGATTGTTTGACCTCGTATACAACTTTAGTTGTCAACTTGTAACCAATCTAAATTTTCTATGGTGTCATATCGACAGAACCATTTCGTTAAAATTCTATCGAGCTTGAAAAGCTATATTTCGGTAGAATTCTCGGCACGTTGGCACGTCGCTCACCGAAGACCGGATGGTTCCGCCAAGTAGACGGAGCCCCACAAAAACTCCATCAATGAAGACGCAGCAAGTTGTTATATTTGTGATGCTGCGAGGCCACAGTGACGCCACGTCCTCTGATGCCGTCGTGTTTATTTACGCTCACACAAGTCTTCTTCAAAGCTTCCATCTGCCCCTGTGAGCCTGCGTGTGTGCTTGCTTGATGTGCTCACAGACAGATTTTAGGGTTCTTTTGCCGTGTCTTTCATATTCATGAGCTCGCGAATTGTTTGATTTCGGTCGGAGAAAGCTCGCGGTTGGTAAATTTGAGGTTTTTTGTGTGTGTGTTTCGCGAGTTCGTTTACGGCTCGTGATGTGATCGCTTACTATTTTTTCGGTATTGTTTGATTTGCTCCTGTCAGGCTTAAATTTTTATTGTTTTGTGTGAATTGTTTGTAGGAGAGTATTATTTGTCATCTGAGAAGTGTTTAGTTTATGAAATATATTGAAGTTACTTCTGTATACAATTTCGAAATTACATTTGATAAAATCGAGCAAATTTCGAAATGATCACTTGGCGAAAGAATGCTGACTTCACTATTTCAATAATTTTAAAAATCATTGAAGATGAGCCGTGATTGCTGTGTTGTGCAGTTTTGTGGTACCAATCTCAAACCAAGATATAATTTTACGGTAGCAATTCAGCTGCGTTTTCATGTTGTCATGTCTAAGTCGAATTTATCCTTCATTTTGTGTGTGGTGGCGAGGCGCTCACTGGTGTTCCCGGTGCTGGCTATATTTTCTGAAGTTGTCGAGATCCCATTAAAATTATTATGTACGGCGGCCGCCGTGCGTGCGATGCTGTCGAGCTTTTACACTGTGACAAGTGTTGCTAATTGGAGCGGTATTTACTGTCCTGGTGAAAAAAGTGAATGAAAGTCGCTTATTTCATTCAACACATTGAATGAATGCAAAGATGTTGCATGCTTGGTAGAGCCACTGGCATCGACGCCAGTATTTGAACCTGCTTTAGTATGACGTGTCACAAATTTCAAGCCGAATCGAATGATGACAAATAGAATTAGGACCAATTATACATTAATCTACAGGATTAAAATTTATGATCGTTGACTGTAAGATTTAGCGTACTTGTGTAGAGCCGCTGTATTCGGACAGCGTCAGATGTTCGACTTTGATATGTCATTGCTGCCATCGCTCAACTATGATGATAATATTAATACACTGCTGGCACTAAGCCAGCTTATTTTACCACATGCTTCGTTTCACGAACACTGGACGGCACTAGTATTTTAGGACGCTTTAACAGCTCCTCATAATCTGTGCTACGGGTACTGCTCCTACCCTCAGCCTCTGGCTCGTCAGAGGGGAAAGTGGCTCAAGCTCCGATGTTTACTTGCGCCTGCTTCATTGCTCGAATGTTTTCAGCGCTTCAATTGATGGATTTGTGAACTATTATGAAGTTATCCAAGAAGATCATATTCTTACGACGACTCAAACGACGATATGTGATTACGGCTTCGATGGGAAGTAAGAATATAATTGACGCTATTTTTGGTAAATGTTATGCAAATAACTTGGACCTAAAAGTTCATGCAATATCTATTTATGTTTGACTGATGCTACTCGGGTTCCGTTGTCGGTATGGTAATGAACTAGCGCTTTGTGATTCCAAATTGAAAAAATGCATCGAGTTTGCGCGTGTGACTGCACTTTTCAATTAGTTCCATAACTTCATTATATCAGGTAGAGGGGACACGAGCAGGCGGCGCTGGTCGCTTGACCTCACGTCTCTGGTCCTGAGTGAACTGCCCAGCTCTTCAGCTCGTATGTGTGACGCAACACTTGATTCAAGAGTGCCAGTTTAGTTTTTTGAATACTGTAGGTCTTGAAAGTTCATCTCACGAGAGTGGTTCAAATACTCAATGGAGCTCAGTATGTAATTCCGGAAGGATCTAACTTGCTACAAATTGAAGGTCGACGAGTAAGGTAACAGCCGGAATAGGAATAATAACACAGATCAAATCGTTTGCTTAAAACCGATTGGCTCAAAAACCTGCAGATTCCTACGGGATAAGTTTCGTAGTCCTTCGATTGTGACCGCGGATGGTTCCGTCTCAATGATATTTATAGGTTCGCGTCGAGTAATTGTATAACTACCGCAGTACTATTCCCCTCGCATCTTTGCAAGAATCCTAACAAGGGTTACGGTTTTGTTAATGCTTTACATCGGTCAAGCCTATGAGTCTGTTGTTTCACGGTATGCATTGCGTTAGTGTTGTGTTTGGGTACAAGAAAGCTCACGTTTTAAAATACCTCGTGTTGGTGTTATGAAAATTCGTAGTTACTTACAAGTTTCTTTAGTGCCAGAAGTGATATTATCGTTCGTTTGATTCGGAATTACAGAACTGGCACAACCAGAAAAAAATGAATAGGAATTCATTTTTTTCTGGTTTGTTTCTCCTTTCTAAATGCCAACGAAAGTTTGGAAAAGACCAACATGAGCTTATCGTGTGGCAAAGATGCATTTTTGAAAAGTTAGCGCCTGATACCGCCAACGTATCTATTATCTGGCATTTTGGTTTCAGGTATTATCCATGGCAACCTATGACTCACAGCCGCCAGATTTTATACTCGTTTTCTAGTTAATAATTCAGTGATGTACGAAGAATGCGGCAGCTATTTCTACCACAGTTTTTATTCTATGAGTATTTGGGAATTATTTCTCTCATTTGTGGCGAATTTTAATTATGTGCGTTTTTTGTGCATTCTATCATTGTAACCTCTATGATTTTCTAATATTCGTATGTATCCCATGGGAAACTGCTGAATGATGATGAAACTAGAATGAGCTACTGCTCTCTTCTTTAGCAATTTTGAAATCTTACCAGAAACATTCCCTTGGTCCCTCAAAGGTTCTGAATCCATAATTTGATTCTCGATGTTGATCAGTGTTTTACATTCATGCTGTAGAATTTTCCGTGTAAGTTTCACTGATGGATTATCGTATTGCATTCAAGGCTCTTAGTGTCATTACTACCTTTGTTTGGAAGCGAAGTCGAAACACAAATAATTGAGGTATTGAACTTTGACTAGGGACATTTTTTTATTACACACGGGATGTTTTTTGCGTGTATTGTTCGATGATAATTTTTACGCATTTTTGTACTATTCTTCAAATAATTTATGTGTTGGTGTTTGATGAAGCTTTCCTAGAAGAAAACTGAGCATGCATATTCTATTAAAACAGCAGCTCTAGTTGATTTGAGCAACGTTTTGGCATTCGGGTATGGGTTTGGGTGTCAGTGTAATACCGTATGGACGTAGTTGTTAGGGAGTGCATCGGAATATGCTCAGTATTTGCTTAATGAGTACGGAATAAGTCCTTTCATGTATCTATCTATCTAGTATAATAATACTAAAACTCTGGTCGTCCTGCTTGTTTGCTTGCTTGAAACCGTGCGCACGTTTGACTGTGGGCTCTGAGATATTCGAAATTTATACTCTTCGTTTAATTAATAAATTTTATTTGACCCAACGGCTCACGTGTCGTCTAGTATAATACTAAAACTCTGGTCGTCTTGCTTGTTTGAAGTCGTGCACAGAGAGAAAATATTTGAACCTTTCTTTTACGTCATGTAAAAGAAAGGAATTTAAGTCGGGCTAGTTAGTAAAGTGGATACGGGAAGGAGAAAGAGGGCAGAATCGTTTGTCTGTTTGCTCTGAGATATTCGAAATCTATATTCTACGTTTAATTCTGTATTGCGGATACAGACTTTACTGCATAGGATATATTTCTGGATACGGTTTTATTTTGATAAATTTTATTTGACCCAACGGGTCATGTGTTGTTTAGTAGAGTGTAATTGTTTCCCCGCTAGACCATCATGTTCTTGTTCATTTTACCTTACAGTGTGGTCATTGTGTAACTTGGGGGAAATTTACCGTGTTTCGCTGGAACTCGAGCCGTGGTAATATTGGCCAGACAATGCATTGTTAGTTTGCTATTTGCTTAGGCTTTGTGCCACCGATATTGGGTTGCTGTAGGAAACCATCATTATGAATGTGTTGGCTGCCTAAATTTTGGATTAGTTAAGAAGTAACTTTCTGTTTACATTATGCTTTTGCTGGAAATTAAGACGTGTGAAAGATGTCCGTCTTGGTTTGCTCGCACTAATCTGAGTGTCATTCCTAGCTTCATTTTTTACGCCTGGTATTCTTCCGTGCTTTATCTCTGTGATATTTCAGTGGGGCTGTCGATCAGTTTACGTTAATGGGTCACCTTATTTTGAGTATTCTTGTGCTCTTATTCGGCCAGGGTGCGTTGATAAGAGCGATATATGGTCAAGCTACTCTCTTCTGTTGATTTTGAGTGAAACTAATTCTTTTAGTGAGGGTATTTATTAGCATATCTAAGGTCTCACTAATCCATTAAGTTCGGACTCTCGTATTAAAATGGCGAGTTCAAGGCACTGACTAGCTCGTCTGATCATGGCTGCCAATCTTGAGCTTATTTGGCGAGTGTGCGTAAAAATATTCACGAGTCGAGAGCACGTTGATGGATCGCCGAGGACGTGTGCTGCTGCTGCTTCGCTCCTTATAGCGCCCTCGTAATTATGGCGTCCTGCAGCCCTCCATGTACCGGGCCTAGTCAGTGCGAGCTTTGATGAGTACTCTCCTCTTAATGCGTCCCACGCGTCTATGTGCTGCGTGTGCCAGTTTGGTGTGCAAGTGATTAATGCGCGCTTGTTGCTCATTTAAATTACGCGCAAGTGCGAGTGGCTCCTGCGTGCATGTGTACGATGTGATGCGTGCGCATATATGTTTTCAGAGCTGTGCACGTGTTCAATAAATCTGAAGTGGCCGTAGGTACTTCATAAAATGAATTATGATGATGGATGTAGTAGCTTTGTCATGTTCGAGTGGGTTACTCCTACCGAAATGATTGACATTTTGTGGTAGAATCTTCTCTAAGTATGCACTTGATTGCGCTCATAAAATAACGATGCTTAGGAACATGTGTATCGACTTAAATTTCCCAGGAAAACTTGACTAATTCATGCAACGATTGTTCATCAATAAGATTTAATAGGAAGTTTATTTAGCCTTTTCGAGCGCTAAATGATGCTTGAGGCGAGTGCTCTTCAGGGATATTTAATGGGTGCTTGCGTCGTAAGTGCTCTAAATATAGCCAGCGAAAATAAATGCTCGAGAGCGTTTCGAAAATATCGCTGGTGTTTGAGTAATTATTCACAATAAATGTGTTCTCGAGGGGCAGATGCTGAAGGGTCGACTCGGTACAAGTCGTGTCGCGGCCTGAGTTTCGTTTTGTCGAAGAAATATTCCTCGCATGAAGTATTAATTTTTGCACAAATAGGGCAGTTTGTTTACAAACCGAGGGACTTTCCCTCTAAACATCTTATCAAATTACCACTACCTCGTCTAAAGGTAATGCAGACGCTCGTGATTATTCATGCCCATGTAGTTTTATTTCACAAACTTTGAATATATCATTCAGTACTTGACTATTTCATATGAAATAACTATGAAACCTGTCAAGGTATTTCTGCAGTTGATTAGAAGCTTCCAAAAAATAATTTTATTTTATGAACGTTCTACAGTTCGAGGACAAATGACAGGTTCACATATATTCATACCCCGTTCAATAGATTCACTTTTTGCACATATTAAGTTACTTGTACATTGTACTCATTATTGCTGTTAAGGAATAGTTCAGATTGCTCAAGAATGTTCTCATTATCTTTTTACAAGGGAAACAACCTTATAAACCATCATTCGACATTTAGCCGTGATCAAGTAAGCGTGATAAAGAAGAAGAGCTCGGCCTAGATTTAAAGCCACGAATTAGTAATGCATGTTAGAATGGTAAAGGCTGCAAAACAATATTGAAACAATTTATTGTATCTGCATCAACAGTTCAAAGCACTGTGAAGAAATGTAAAGAGTTACATATTAAAATCCGTGAAGCAAAGAAAGAAGCAAAAGATTCCCCCAACACAGATGAAAATATAATTCATGAAGTTCTTAATAACTCAAGAACCACAATTAAGACAATCCTTAATTGTCTAAGCAACTTTGCTATAGAAATTTTAAAATCTGCACTTTGAAATAATAAAATCCAATCTTCAGTAAATGTTAAAGAAGAAGGACTCCGAGTTACAGGTCAAGAAAAATACCGCTCTTATAAAGTAGACACGTTAGAGCTCGTTTTCATTTGCCAAAAGCTCACCTGCATAGAGATCAAGTCACTGATCATTCGTACTCAAGTTGAACGAGACAAAAATTAAGCTTCTCGATCACTGGGATGTTTCTTCTGTTAGGTAGAAAAGAATGTGAACCTATCAAATCAAGGGACGCTGTCTCAACTGTAAAACATGGTAGTGGAAATATAATATTTTGGGGTTGCTTCTCAGCCAATAAAACTGGGGAACTGGTGAAGGGGAATGGAATCATGAAAATGATCAATGCACCAAATTTCTAATTGAGAATTTGAATCGTCAGCTAAAGCACTTGATCTTAGACGTGGTTGAATTTATTTTCAGCACTACAATGATCTAAACACATGGCCAAATCTGTTAATAAATGGTTGGGAGATAATCATGCATCAAACAAGCGTTTTCCAGTGGGCAAATCAGAGCTCCGATTTGAATCCAATAGTGAACTTGAGACTTTTCAAGAAAGATGTTAAGCCAAGGATACCAAGAAATCTTGAAGAATTAGAAAAATTACAAAGGAGTGAGCTAATGTTCTTATGGATATTTGTAAGAACTTGTAGTAAACCATAAAAACATCCGGATAAAATAACTGCAAATAAAGGTTTTGCAATCAATTATTTGAAGGGAATATGAATAGATTCGCTGATGGTTTTCTTCTTTCTCTTAAGTGTTTTATAAAATGAGATTTTTTTTAGAACCTTCTAATTAATTGAGTTTACGACAGAAATACCCTCACAATTTTTACAAGTACTTTATGTCTAAATTGACTGGTATCAAATGACATATTTGATTAAATATTCGGGGGTATGAATAATTTCGGGTGTAGCTGTATGACAACGTGAGCAATGCGTAGTTTTCACCCACAGAGCAAAAATTTATTGCTTTAAATTTTGAGCAATGATTCGTATCGTCTGTAGCGGCTTATAAGTACATAATGCAAACAAGAACCCTTATCATCAGAGAGCCAATTAAAAAACGAAATTAGATAGCAAATATGATTCGAAGGGAATGTAATCTTAACCATATTGTACTAAAAAAAGAAAGACTCCCAATCGGGACTGATTCCAACGCATGAAAAATTCGGTTTCAGTTGAAATTAGCAAAGTAATTTCAGTGAAAGCAACGATTCCAACGATAAAGGTGTGGTGCCTGCCATTTCTCTGGGGTAACGTAGAGTATGGCGTTCGTTTGTGGGGCGCAATAATGTAATGCTGTCGTTTGGCGTGTGATTGCTGAGGTCATACAAACTGGCTAACTCCGTGATGGTATTAGGCTAACACTTTTCACCGCATTTTATTATCAAATAACCAGCATACCCATGAAGCCAAAGGTGACGGAAATCTCATGTGAAATGTTATTTTCTAGATCACTGCTACGGACTGCCTTCTCTGACACATACGAGTACTCTCATTTATTAGAAATACGTACCCGAGAATCTAGACCCGTAAATTTTCTCCTAATTCCTTCAGTGCGTAAGTAAACGGTTAGACACGCATGTGCGCTCACGTACACGCTCAAAAGTAAATATGTAAACATGACGTATTGCTGTACAGTATAGATGGTATCACAAAGTAAACGCTTTTCTGCATCACTCCACGAATCGAGGCTGAGCCGTTTGTAATGGCAGTCGATTTTCGAAAAATATGAGTCCTGGTGTACTGCACCTATCTACAAGGAATTGTGAAAAATATAGTTTCAAGTTTAGCTCAAGGGTTCGCATTCTTCACATAATTAATAGGATTCTTGATCTACTGCCGGGAAGAAAGCTGTTTGTGTTCATCCTCGTCTATCTTTCGTTGGAGCTTGGAGTTCTTTTCTTCAGGAGGCAGGGTATTCTGCTACTTCTGGTCCAACTAAGTATATTGCGCAGACTCACAGGGTTTTTCAAGTTTTAGTAAACTGTGTAGCCTGTATCTAAGTTAAGAAATTCCATTCCGGAAGATATGGCTTGGTGTGAATTCGTGGCTTTTCTGATGTGAGAAACAATATCTTGAGAGACCTGCTTTTCCAGCGTCTAATAAGGAACGAAAACCGAGTTTTGGACGGAACTCTTGGGTTTGTGTTGGTGCGCGCTGTGAGACATGTGCGTCGGAGCCGCTCCAATTTCCACCCAGGTCGTAGTGCTGGAGGTGCATGCAAGGGTCCAGTTGTTGCTGTTTAATGAAGTCTGTCTGATAACGGCGGTCTCAAGGCGGGCCTATGAGCGCCTCGTCGCAACTTCTGCAGAACTCCCGAGCCTCGTCTTCCTACTCGTAATTGCTGCCTTCCAGCTCACGTTGGTAGGTCTCTAAAGCTGCGGTTCTCTCTTCATTTTTGGCCTCTGCTTTGGGCTTCTGCCTACGTGGCGTAGAGAAAACATTCAATGTTATTCTCCATAGGAAGTGACGTTCATGCTCAGTCTTTGGCTGCAATGCCGCTTACGTTCTAGGTTTTTATTTCTTACGCTGGCTGCGTTTGCTACTGACACGTGTTTAACCAGTTGACGCTCAATTTATATTTCGCTAAGAACGAAATTTCTTGCCAGGGTGATGATCTTATAAATACAAAATAGGTATCTGGCTATCAATTTTTATTTGCAAATTGAACGTAACATTATGATTGAAATTGAAACGCGCTTTTTCTAATCTCAGTGCGCAGCGCCATGGTCACAGGGTTTATGTGTGGATCTGTTGTGAGTGTAACTTTGCTGTTGCATCTTTTGTAAAGTTTTCATTTAGGTAAACCCTACCATTCCACGTCATAATTATTTTTCAGATTCTTTGTTTTCTTGTACGAAATTATACTGTTCATTTAAGGATTTTATTGCAAAGAGGTATTATTGATTTTTACGATTCTTTTTGGTAGCTTGAACTTCAAAGTTTAGTAAAATAACATGTTCTTAGTTGCAGTTTGCCAACTGGAACTGTAAAAGTGATTAATTCTTTATGCGTCCTTCTGGTGCGCCTTGGACTTCTGATGACACTGATCGAATGCACCCAAAAATATTTTACTGGAAAAATTAGACCATGGATACCAGTATCAGTAATACATCTCTTCAGTCATTCAGACAGTGCAGAACACGCTTCTCTAACTTTTAAACTTCGCGTCCTTTTGATAAAACTCCACTTTGTTTTTTTATCATAATTCGTCCAAGGCCTTCTTGTATGGGTCGTTGCGAGTGCTTCCCCGTCTCACATTTAAATACTTGGCGGAACTGAGATTTCCGCTGACATATCTGCGCCGCACTTGGGTGGAAACGGTAGTTACCGCTTGATGGAGCTATGTTCTTATTTTCATTGCACCGTATGACTGTAAGATAGAAAAGACAAGTTTTCTCAACTAAACTATTGCACAGTGGGAGCTATCAAATCGAATGTCCGGACCATTTCCTCTCACGTGGAGAGGATGGTTACGAGTTCACAGTTCCAAATAGGAAAAAGTGAAGCCTCGGTACAACAGTTTATTTGCCCCCTCGCTCATACAGCACCAAAGGATAGGCGTCCGGCTACTCTTGATGAAAACCTTCAATAGAGGTACAGTTTTGGAAGCTTGTTATCAGATTTTTTTTTGTTACGCTGTCACTTGTCGTTTCTTTTCATTAATTAATAGTATTAAGAAAAGGGATGTTGACAACCTTCTATTTATCTTGAAACCTTCAACAGGCTAACTTCAGTCCGATGTGGTCTCTGTATCACTGAAAAAGTTATGCATCATTCATGGCATGTGCTTGCTTGTGAGTGGCCTGCAATTTACCATCGCTCAAATCAGTGGAATGCCTGAACTGCGTTTTCTATTAAGCAACGCGCCATTTCATTCTTGTCAAAGGAGTTTTCGTCTTCCAGTTAAATGTGTGTACTTGAAAGTTTTCTCTGTATTTTTACCGCGATAAACGATATTCTTTCAGCTCTCTAGCGCGTTTAGTGCAATCTTTTGATTGATCTTATTTTCCTGATTTTGCTGCAGTTTCTTATTCTTCTTACTGTTTCTTTTTCTATCTTATATGCTTTCCAAATTCTCATACTTCGTAACACTCGTTCCCAGGGTTTATTTCTTGTTCTAAGTTTAGGGCTCGATTGTCGCTATTGTGAGGCTTATTTTTTACCCTTAACCTCGTAGACTTGGCTATTGTAAAGCATTTTTTAATTTTCTCTTTGGCTCTCAGAAACAGATATTTTTATTGGTCTTCCTGAACAATTTTACTCATTTTTTGACAACATTTTTCCCCGTGGCGCTCGACCGTGTAATCGAAGTCCTGTTCTCGTTTGGGTTCCCGCATTAGGAATCAGGCGTGTGTGTAGTGCAAGCTTCACTTGATATTTATCATTCAGTATGAATGCCAACACCGTTGGTGCTCTGTAGTTGATGTCTGTGGCTGTAGGACGAGAATGATCATGGCTTTAAAACGAGAATAACCTGTGAAGATAAAGAAAGAGTTATTTAGCGAAAGTCATTTTTGAAAAACACAATGAAGTGCACATATTTGTGGTAATTTGTGTTCCAATTTTTGCAACTAATATCTTTGTCTTAATAATTTCCTCGGTGTATTTTTTATTTTTTGTTCGCATCTTAGGGAATTTGGAGAAAATTCTCAGGTCCAGATTCTCAGGTACGTGTTTATTATCAGCGAGACTGTGTCCTTCTGTGTAGGCAGTCCGTATAAGTGATACAGAAAATTGCAGTATTTCCCATACGAGTTACCGTGAATAAAATGGCTTCTTGGGGAATTAACATCATATGCCGCGTCATTTTTGGCTGGGCGCATGTCTACGTACGTAGTTCTAATATGAAGTATAACTTGCGTAAACAACTGTAAAACATCAGTGAATGTTTCCAATTATGTACATGCAAGATCGATCCTGGGCGCCCCTTATTCTAATAAATATTTAGTTCTAATAATAAAACTCGAGGTCAACTTGCTTAATAAGGGCATGTTGGGGTGCATTCAATTATCACACTTCGACTTGTTCCTCTACTATTTTTCTTCACTTTCGTATCTCTTGTTTCTCATTTTTCCTAACTTTAAAGCATTCAAACAAAACCTTTGCTCAGTTGAATCGCTGAAATTCTAAAAGACAGGCAATTGTGATTTTTTTTACCGCAAACTATTAGTAATACAAGTATTAGTTTTATTTCGTGCATCTCACTTCTAATAAGACTTTAGACTTTACGTAAATTATCTCGCCCACCGTACCTTTTGACCCTAAAAAGTGTGTTGATTGTATTTAGGAACCTTGAAATGTTTGTAATTTTTCAATTATTTTCATTCAATGTTGCGTCATCGTCTATCCCTGCGTGCACAGGATGGCTCTGCTTAAAAGTTGTATTATGCACGGTTGCTTTAAGTCAATTCCTTATTTTCAATGTTGTAAATATTTCTATGGTATTTTTCATAATCTTCATTGAGTATATCGTGTATTTTTTTAGTACACGTCTGCCAACGATTCTTCTCGAAACTGGCTATCACGAGTAGAGACGATTACATGTGTGTCTTTAGTTGAGGTCTTCTGAAGGGAACGCAGACACCTTTAGGTGACGACCACTTTTGAAGAAAATAACATAGTCAGGCTTCAACACAGTCGCTCGATGCCTTTGTCTTAAATTTGAGTGACGCAAAATTATGCTTATTCCGTCTTTGAGTTTGTTGAGTGTGTGATCACACAAGATCGAAGAGGCTGCAGTTCCGACTCGAAGTGAGGGATGGCCGTGGCATATACGTGTGTGTGCGTTGCTGTCGGCTAGGGCAGGGGCGGAACGTGTGTCTGTATTGCACCTGCTGCCTCACCTGTCGAGTCTGCAGGTGCTGCACTTGCTGAGCCTGCAGGTGCTGGACCTACGTATAATAAACCTGTGGGTTTTTTTTAACTTGCTTGGCATGCAGTTGCTGTACTTGTGTGCGCTCATTCGTTCTGGTGGTGATGCATCTGTCGAGTCCGTTTTGTTCTCCGCTGTTGCATCTGAAATTAGATGCTTCTACTCTTGTTCATTGAATTGTGTACGGGTGAGGAAAGTGAGAGGCTTTCTACGAAGTTGGCCTATTCAGCTCACGAGTTCTGACCTCGTGCGCACCCTCGTCCCGCGTGTTGGCTGTCACGAGCTGCGATCTGGCGACGGCAGCTCAGGCGGGTGCCCGTTTACGCTCTCGGTGATATTATTAAATCGAACACGACAGTGACTAGTTCATTCTCTTCTCGCTGGGCCATTGTTTACGCTTCTTATAAACTGAGCAGCGCCACTCTTTGGCGTCCACTTACGTCACTTCTGCGGAATGTACCAAATTCTCGGACTTCGTCCTTAAATACGCCCTTGATGCTCTCGAGCTCGTGGTCCCCTCAGACTTTATACTGAAGTCTTTGTTTCGTGAACTTTCTTCAATTTCGTTAGAAACCTCCATACAGTGCAAATATTTTCCTTGAATTTATTTTGAAACTATTTTCTAATTCTGAACGATCTGTAGAGCATTTGAGTTTGAGTAGTGTAATTTTTTTCTAAAATTAGGGCTGACGTTTTCATCAGAGATAATTTAGGTTTCCTCTGTATCTCGAGTAGTTGACGGTCAATTATACAACTATTGATGCTGGTTATAGTACGGTGTTTCAACTTCTGGGGCTTTATGAGCCGAAATGGGTAATTATGATCCTTTCTCCAGGCCAATTTTTATATTGTATTTTTCTATTGGTACAATTACTTGAGAACCCTTAATTAATATGAAGAATAGTTCGTTAGCTTTGAAATTTTAAGTTGATTTCATATTGAAGAATTTTGATATTTCGCCTCTCCAGGAGTATTCTCTTAAGGTACTCAGCCCCACTGTTGCCACACGACGCTATTGACCTCTCTGCAGTGGACCGGTGCCGCAATCTGGCGCTGGCGCGTAGCATCCAAGCGCGGTACTCTGTCCTGATATAAATTAATTAATGCGGCCAGTGACTGACGAAACGGAAACGAGCAGCGGTGATGATTTGTTGCGGGCAAAATCATTTTGCTGTTGAAAATTTTCCATTGTGAGCATGTCGCACCGTGCTTCGCGTCATACTGCAGTGACAGGCTGTACCGACACATACAGAAAGCGTCTGGCTGTGAGGCGCTTCTAATTTCTCTCCAATTCGTGTTTTGTTTCTGCGCTGACCTTCGTATCGTGCTGATAATATACTATTTGTTTACGCCGCTGTCCTTTTCTTTCGTGCTGGTTATGTTTCATTACCACACTGCTGAAGCGCTTGTGTTTATGTTGCAATGATTACAGGTTTCGCAAATCTGTACGTTCTTTCTGGAATATTTATCCATCGTCCAGATGTAGCCGTGATACAACCTCTTGTTTAAGATTCTATTATAACAATTTTATTGATGGCGGGCGATGGCAATTGTGGGCATCTTGCACAATGGCAGCCCGAGCACCGCTTGAAGTACTGCATCAGTGCTATTTTTACGTGGTCGATCTAATTTTATTGCGCCTAACAAGGTATTAGCAACGTGCCCAGTCGTTTGTCTCGAGTAAGCTCGATAAAATCAGTTCGTAAGTAACATGGCTCTCCGACCTCGAACTCTCGCACTATTTCATTTACGACTGCCTTGGTTCAGCTGGTGGCTACAACTGAGTTGAAAAGACGTGTTTTCGTATTTGTAGTACTGCGAAATTTTCATCCTATTTTTATACAACGTTTTTTTAGTTATCACTCGAAGGAAGTTGCATCTATTTCCCTGGAATTAATATTTTTCTATATTTTTTACTGATGTTTGGGTGACTCTTGGTACTTTTCTTCTGAAGCTCTCATCACGTGCTAGTTTTCCCGCTCTATGCAATTCAGAGCTGGGCATTTTGCCTATTGAGAGATATAGATGAAATATTGACATACAAGAACTTTAGAGTCCGATGGTCTGCGTTTGTATCGAGTTTGGTCATGAACATGAAACGGACATAGAGTAGCAGTAATACAAACTGTTGTGAGGCTCAGTCCACTGCTGCTTGGGTGCTTTTCATGCTTTCTACCGTCAGGTGAAAGACGGAAACGAGACCACCATCTGACCATACGGCCAGAATTTGTAGAGCTGTTGTAGATGTATGTAGTGACGTTCAATGTTATGTCACGATTTTTTGTGAGTTGGCTTCAAACTAGAATTTGTGGCGAAGAATGCTTATTTTTAGTTAATGTTAACCTGCTTTGTACGTTGAAAATTTTTATGTTCAAATGTTTTCGTCTTCAATACCTTCCTGATACTTTTTAGTGCCAATACTTTTACGATGAAATATTACTCGGTATTCATTCGAAAATATTCCCTACATCGTACCCCATTTATAGAATCGCATTCTGTGTCGTAATTAGTGACGCACGAAAAAAGCATACTTCCCTATGCGTCGAGGCAACTTTTATGCGTTCCATGGATGGAAATGATGCCCTGTTGGCTCCATAAGTCACAACTCCCCCTCCATTTGTGCACTTAGTAAAGGCCTGCAACAGCCCCGTTTGTCGGTCAAGGGTGCACTGCAGTGGGGCTGTTTTTATTCATCGAGTGCCCTATTATGGGCCCGTAATTGTGCCGCATTGCGTGACTCGGATCGCGCGTACGTCACACCGAGAGCTCTGACCTGCGTTAGGCCTTCCAAACTCGTGTGCCTTGGTTTGGTAAGCTACGCGATGTGCCTTGGCTACGCGATGGGCCTTGGCTACGCGATGGGCCTTGGCTACGCGATGAGGCCTTGGCTACGCGATGGGGCCTTGGCTACGCGGTGGGGCCTTGGCTATGCGATGGGCCTTGTGCGAGATTTTCAAGTTTTAGTTATAGGTATATGTTTTTGCGCTGTTAGACGGCATTCGTATTATCTTTGTTTTATGAACTCGTTTCTTTTATTTTAAAATTGTTTTAATTAAGGTGAATTGTAACTACCTTCCAAGGGTTCATTTTGTTTTTATAAATTGAAGATACAAGTGTTTAACTACTCATTCAATTAAATGAAAGTACATCTTCTCTGAGATATAGCTATTTGATTATATTCAATTAATTTGAATAAATTATCTTGGCTAAGGCTTGGCGTGTCGATATGACAGTCTTACTGAAATGGATTATTTATGGTCGTCTCGTTAATATCGCTTAATTCATGAACACAGGTTCAGGTGAGCTCATCAATGTTTTACATAATATAAACATAGAATGTAATGCCCGATGATCTTTTTTACATTTACAAGATAATAACCTAACTACGCTGAACGCTTGGTAATTTAATTCAAATCTATCTACATAGTTCAACTATTAAGATGAAACACTCGCGTAGGAGATAAGTAAGTAGGATAACACATTAAAAGCGCATGTTTTCACAAACGCCTTTAATGTGTTGATTTAATGCGCTCATGATTAGAGGAGGACTACAGATTTTGAGATGCTGAAAAAGGAATGATTTTTAAGAAATGTAGTTCTATAGGAAATATACGTTACCGGCATGTAGAGGATTCTTTGTTTCTTCCTTCTTAAGTTATCGTTTTTATGCCCATGGAATCTTGTGTGGGAACTCACTGTTATCTTTGGTTATTGGTGTTTTTTTCTTTCTGCATGATGAATTGGGATGCCGTAATTTTCAGCGGCGTCAATTTTTATCTGTCGATTGCCTTCAAAAAAAGGGATAGCGGGAACATTAATTAGAGGTACGAACGGATTCACGGCACTTGAATTATTTTTTATATTAGTTTTATCGAGTCATCATAATGGGATTAAATTAAGAATAATTTCCGTTTGCTAATGATTTCGTTGAAAAGAGCTTTTCTGTTTCATGGAATTTTACTCAAAAAGAGAAGCACGTCGAAGGTCAAAAGTACACCTGACACTTCGACTGCGACGTATGTCTATATGGTACGCGCGATATCTTACCTAACCTTACGTAAAGAAAGAACTAGCATATATGAAAACAAATTTTTAAATTTGCATCAAATTTGTGTTCATAACTGGAATAAGTTAGTTTAGATAAGGGGAAAATGAATAGGATAATCAAATTTTTGACAGCAAAATCCTTCACTGTTGAACTTACAGCGGAAATTTACGTCGACGTGGAATATTTCCTCGCGGAGAATCGCAGTCAAAGTGTTAATTAAAGAATTCTTAAATTTTAGGGGATCAAAAGATGTTCGTTCGTTACATGAGCAAAATAGAAGGAGATTCCTACTTATCAAGGTGCTCACATAATATGACAGAGACCTCTTAACACCTTAAAATTCATATAACTTACATATTACACATCCTGTCGGAATACCCTATCGTTCATGATTACGAGATATATGCTCAAAAAAGAGAATTCTCCGTCGAAACGATAATTACAACTATGCTGAAAGAAGAAATAAAGTCTACGCGTTACCCGGTTGTCAAAATACATGAAACGACTAAAATTGCGGAAGGTACTCAGCTTGTCTGTCGATGATGGATTCTGGAGATGGATACAGAGATGGATGTAGGATACCATGGCTCGAGTAGCTCACGATCGGGACACATAATGTGGGAAACAAGGCTGAACGTTGGTGACCACTGGCGGCGTCTCAGCTCAGCGTTATGTGAACGCTGCTCAATGCGTTACTTTTCGGATTTCACACATTGCAGCGACGACGACTCTCAGGTATTGAAGTTCCACCTCTTCTTGTACGTGTTATGGAGGTCTTTTTTATTTTGGGATTTGCCATGGAAATTAAAGCGTGAATGAGAGCCACCTGCGCCTATGCGTGGACGGCCACTCCCACGCGTGTGCTGTTGAGGGTGAAAAAATTTAGGGTTGAGAGCGGGTGTGTTTTATTAGGAGAGACGTGAGACTAGTACGGCACAAGATACGACGAGGGTTTGAGATCGTTGCTTACTGTCGTTAAGGAAATACCAAAGAATTTTAGCTACAAAAATAGCCCCCCTAGTGGCGCGTTACGACTAAGAATATTGCTTCCTAATTAGTTAAAATGTCATGCGACACACGATCGTCTTTGGTATCTGCTTTCGATTCTTGTTTTCAAACATATATAGATAGATGCTAGATGAGGTTCGCACCAGTCTCGATCAAAGTGGTTCCTCGGTCGATCGGAGGCGTTGGAATGTCTTGCTGGTACCGGTTGGAAGTGCGGGCGTTCGATGGCGTCCGTTTCGACGGTTTGTGGTTCTTTTTTCGGCGTTGTTTCAAAGATAAAAAGAGAGCCATATTTTCCTAAAATTTTTTGGAAACGTTTATATTTTTTCTAGTTATGCACGCAGAATATAACACACCCTTGTACTTAGATTCAACGTTCTCTTAAGTATATATTTACTGGTCCCTTCTCTTTCGATGCGAGATAGTCTTGAGTTACTAAAGCGGTGCTTTCACTACTGCTACTACTACTACTACTTAGCAAGTATATACCCTGCGCTGCGTTTTTGTGTGTTGTACCATTTCATCTTAGAAATTGTCAGTTTGTCCTTTTCAGTTCAATTCTGTGTTGAGGATGTAATTATTTGTCCGATCCCTCATAAATTGTTATGATTCCAGTGGTACCAAAAATATATATACAAGTTATGGGAATTATATTTCGTTTAATGACTTGTTTGGCTAATTTCTATATTTTGTAGATGTACGAGTCTGCTAAAGCAACCGAAAACCTGCTGTGAATACGATAAATCCGTTGATCTAGAACAAAATATCAGTTACGAACTACTACCAAATGACCTTGGAGCTTTGGTTGTACATAGATGGCCTGGATTGACTTGAGGCTATTTAGTGCGTTTGTTTCAAGGCTGTCCTTTGTTCTTGCAGTGCGTGTGCACTCCCCTGAAGAACCCGTGTGAACGTTTAATATTCAACGCCATACACGACAGTCGTATTCATCTGAGCTCTTCGAGCGTAACTGTTTTGGCTTCATGTTGCCGTTAGTAAAATCGCTAAAAACAATGGGGTATAAATGCATGCCTGTATTTGTGCCTCATAAATATCTAACTACTCAGACTAACCGATACTCTAAGAATCAACTGGAATCTGTGTTTTAGTGTTCATAACTATCATTACTAAATCCTCAGTTTCTTTTTGTTATTGTTCAATTATGTTGTAGACCTTATCTAAAACTTTTTCTGGACTCACTTTCCATGCTAGGTAATAATTTGTCAGGTTGAACAAAGTGAGCTTCCTTCTACCGATATGTCATTTGTTTCATAACGAGTCCAACCAACTGTAATCATTACTGGGCTTGCAATTAGCATGATACTGTTAGTCGAGATCCATGAAGAGCTCGTCCTTGAATTATGACAAATGTGATGTCAATGTAATAGGTATCGCGTGATGTGCCGAGTTGGGGTGCGCTAGGTAAAGTTATGGGAGGTATTGTTACATCAATTGTTGTGCTAAATACTTGTCAAAGTATATCGTAATAAAAGTCGTCTCGATTGCGAGGTACAAAATTTTGGTATTTGTAAATTTGAGATTTTCTACTTTGATATTCAATTGTCTAACACTTGGAAATAATTTCTCCGCTATATTGACAAATGAGTATGTATTTATGTTCTTTAAATAAACTATTGACGATGAAATTAAGGATTTGTTAGCTATTCAGTGTTAATCGAAAGAATAGTTCCGTACGTTGTCAATTCAATATTAGTCCAACGGATGTGTACTGCAGAGAAGTATCATTAAATTTTTTATAGGAACGTATAATTTTATTGGGAGTAAGTGTATATTTGTTGTGACCACACGTGGCACATGTTCAAAGAGCTAGAAAAATAATTCCTATCTCAGCCCTGGGAAACCAATATGAAAAAATATTCAACGGCAAGGAGAGACTAACCCATTATCATCCGCGCCCGAGAAGAACCCGTTACAACACACCTTCGCGGCCCAGGCCTAGTCCTAAGCCGACGAGGCATACGTCGTCCCTCGGAAAACATTCAAGTTTGGTCAAGGTCCTGACGACATATCCACTTCTCTCCAGCGAAACTGTTCGTTCTCAAAGTTCATTTATGTCCATAATCTGGGGTTGTATGTATATATATGTATATATAAAAGTGTATTGTTTGTATTATTAGGGATTGTTTATACCTTTACGATTTAAATAAAAATCTCTATTTAATACTTAAATTTTGGATTGTCCAATCTGGCAGTGTTATGCACACGCCACGAGTCCATCGAACACGTTTGTTCCAGCCCGAAAGTAGGCGGTACATACGGGCACACAGAGGACGGTTGGAATCTTTTTGTCCCCAAACATCGTCGTGAAAACTCGTGCTTTGCCTCCGGGTGTTTTGTTAACCAAGGGCACCGCACCTGACGTAATATGACGAATTACGATTATTTGACTGGACTCTCAGAAGTCCGAGTTCACGAATCACGTGAGGCGTTGCTAGAGATGCACAAAGCTGTGTCTGTTCTAAATCAGCTCGAATATTCCGCCACTTATGTCCATCATGGGTATGGCAAACCTCCCTGTACGTCCACCAACCCCATCCGTAAGAGTTGAGTAACTTTTCCAGTCATGTTCTTTGTCGCTTTCCTTTCAGTATCCCAGGTTATGTAGGATGTTTTACTTATGTCTTAATTTGTCTAGCTCTATTTTTTAGCGTCACATATGTGTTGTCTCTGATGATCAAATTAATCTGCGAGTAATTTGACCATTTCAATGGCATCGATTCGTTCGATGCATATAACATTGTGTTCAGTTCAGTTAGGATTTTCTCATTAAACGTTTAAAAACGTTACGGTGCGTTACAACTTGTGCTCATATTCCATTGCCTGTCGAGTGTTGAAAAGCTCGTGATCCGCGTTCACGAAATACGCGCGACGAAATTGATATAAATGATGAGACCTCGATCCAGTAGACCTTGACCTCATCGACACGGTAACCAATAATAATTTCATTGCTTGGTCAATTCAAGATCATTTATGGTACAATTAAGTCTAACATATTTTATTTTCATTGAATTCCTTATTAAAATGACTAGTATATGTCACGTTGAATAAAAATAGTTGCCTGAGATATCAGGTGGTGAAAGCTTATCATGGATAACTTCATTTCAATTAAAACGCGAGTTTACACGGAACAACGCGTACCCTGAATGGCCAGAAAAAAATCACGACGCGAATGAACAGACACATGAAATCACGACATAATTGCTAGCAGTCAAATAGGACCAAGACAAATTGCCGGGTGCATCTTGCCGAGAGTGTGCTAATTTTGGTGGTTTTTGTTAACTTCTCTGGAAGACGTAGGATTCCTTAAGTTATTCTGAACTACGTGAAGAGAACTTCGCAACATGGACTGGAACGATCTACTGGGTTTAGCTTACATGTAAGCAGGCCTGCTTTTCCTCGCTGCTGTTGTACTTTTCTGGAAGGTGGACGTCTCTTTTCGATGAACTTGTGCTTGAGCTCAGTTGCTTTTGATCCCGTGTCCGTCGTCTCGTATCTAGGCTGGCTTCTGTGAGAGGCGGCGTAGGTCGAAACAGCATTCGACCGGGTACACTCAAGCCTTTGAGTGTCATGGTAGAAAAGTATTAATAATTTGTTTTCTCCTTTCATTTCTCGTTATGATGATCTATTATGACATTTAATTTTTGAAACAATCGTGCTTGTTTTGTCATTTGTACTTTTTGTGGAGTCCACGTTCTATTTGTCGTATGGTATTTAGCCCTGTACTCGTGAATTATGTCCCTTCCTAAGTTCCTCATTCGAGTAAAGAATGGCGCATTCCACTATTCTTGGTATTAAATGATTTCCTGGAGTTTCGGAGGTATTTGAGTATTTTTACGGTATTTAGGCTTAATCACTCCGATTAATTTGTTCATTAGCCTCATTCGAACCAAATTGCTCTTCGATGTGAAAAATTCAATAAGTTAAAACTGACCGTCTTCCATACTGCGGTCGTGGTATAATTTTGATTTGCTTGGAAGTTATATGGTTGTGTACATATGCGTGATTCTCTCGGCTTCTATATGACCAATATAATTATTCTGTACGCGTTATAAAATGTTGCTGTAATGCGACAGAGTTGCGGTAAATTACTCTCCAACAGTTCCGGTACCGGCTTTGTTGTTACCATTTGTGTCCCGTCGCTCATGGCGAGAATGACCGCTCGCAAGCTTTTCTCTCCGCTGCCAGTAGCGCCGGATATACCTGCTGTGTATGTTCTATTCCGAGAAATCCGATGTTTTTTTATGCAATTATTCATTCTATTGTATTGAATAATTCAAGTTGCAAACCTGCTGTAGCCTATTATTTGTTACCAAGTGACAACAGAAATCCGATAATATTTGACTCTAGCTGTAGCCTTGACCACGACCGAATTGCTCCTGCGAAATTACGTTATATCCTGTGTACGGCTGAATCACTAGTCTTTTGAACGTACTCGCAATGAGAGCCCTGATAATCTCTGTCGCTCATTAATTCTTCTATTGATGCTGTAATTCTTGTCTGTCTTTTGTGAGCATCAGTTTTGTTGCCCGAATCACCCCAGCCACATGTGATACATCATTATGTTAGCATTTCCGCACCAGAGCTTGTGATATTTCATTGTTAATGTGCGGAAAAGCTCAAAAATGTTTCTTGTCATGCTCCACTTTTCACATGCTACTACACGGAAAATAAAATCACTATACATCCTATAGTAACTTCTTGTTTCGTCTGCTAAGGTGTCAGATGAGTTTGGTTAGATGGCCCTTAGCTCTAAAACGTTGGTGTGGCAATGGCATATTTGTGTTTGTGAATGTGTTCAACGGAATGACGCACAAATTATTGTTGACGATTGAAGACTGATTCTGTGTGCTAGGCTTGTTGTCGTTTTCAATTCATCAGAAAGGCGCAGTCAAGTGTTGTCAATTTATTACACTGTAACCTTGATGTCGGGTAAAGGACAACATTCCCTTTTTTTCCCATCATTTTGGGTGTAAACTTGAGACTATAAAAACTGATGAGCTGCACGCGTTAGATCTTATGCTAACTTGCTGATATTTAAAGACTGATGTGGAGGCTTTGTAGGCTCAAACTATTTGTGTAGTGCTGCAGACAGAGCACAGGGAAGCAAGATAAGTGTCCAGGCATGTGTCGCAGCTCGCACGTGGAGGCCGCAGCGAGGGTGTGGTCTGTGGTCAGGCGGAAATCGCCTCTGAGGAAGTGCTGCCCTGTTCCTCTTCAAGCGCTGCTTGCTTGCCTGGCCGGATTTGGTCATTCTGAACAACAAATTTGCAAAAAGTTTCACTCATTGTAAGTGATAGTTTTATGACGTAGCCTCTTGGCTTTCAATTGGTTTTTAGAGGACGTAAGCAACCTTCCGTAAGGGTTCTTTGACGGTTTCGAAAGATTAGCTGAAATTTGCCCAGAATCTTACGTTCTTCGCCCTTTAAGAATTCCCCTAGATTTACCATTTCAGGCGTCACGATAGTATTCACACCCTTGACAAATTTCCGTGACTTATTTGACATATTTTTTAGTTGGTGCAATTGAGAGTAAAGGTTAGCTTTGCTGTTGCTGGCTTGCTCCCGTATAACAGGAAATAATACTCATTCCTTCACGCATTTGAGTCACGTGTTGCGATGGCTGGAACGAGCGCGTGTCGCCAGTGGCAGCTTAATTGTTTTCATATGGCGACCTTGAGTTATAGGAAGCTCTGGCTGCGAGTCTGCTACGCTGCACCAGAGGCTGGCTCTTCGCTTGCATGGTGCCTTTGTGTGCCTTATCTTCCATGCAATATTCTTGTGTGCCTTTGTCTTTGGGTGAACTCCCGGTCAAAATTCTCGAATTTTGACA
>VOMN01074225.1:0-37329 GCA_014899125.1 Orchestia grillus
CCTCAGCCCCCACGCCTCCTCGACCTCCCCCCCTGGGAGGTATCAGAGGTCCGCCCCCCATGCCCGGCAAGGGCGAGCTTCACTCCATCGATGCCATGACCATCAAGAAGAAAGTCTCCACCAAGTACAAGCTCCCAACCCTCAACTGGGTCGCCCTCAAGCCTAACCAGGTGAGCGAACTTGCTCCTTTAAATGGGCTACTTTGGAGCCTTGAACGTTATCGAGGCTCTCTTCTTCGGGTCACACTGGTGTGCCTCCTTTTCACCTTAACATTGTTCAGTACTTGTACTCTGATCTTTTTCCTCCGAAAGAGCGGGAGACACTCGTCTGCTGTTTTGTTAATTAGAAATAGTAATCTGTTGCGAACGTCATTCCATCTAGAAACTCTCGCACAGCTCAATCCTTGTGCTGCTTTTCTTTCTTTCAAGGATATTTTAATTTTAAACTCGCAACTGAGGCGCTCAAATTACACGACTTCTCCAGAATATCTTGATTAAGTTGGATAACGCTTTTCTTTTTTTTAATTTGAATAGGGAGCCGCTGTTTGTCATTTCCCATATGAAACAAATATTTTGCTTCAAATATTTTTTGAACTTTGATTGCCCTTCAAGGAAATGTTCAGACTCCACACCTCTTTCGTATTGCTATACGCTGGATCTACGTAACGACAGTTCCTTACACCTCATGTTACTGCAGGTTCGAGGGACGGTATTCAACGACCTGGACGATGAAAAGCTGTTCTCAGTGATCGACTTCGCCGCTTTCGAGGAGGAGTTCAAGATCGGCGCCAACCCTGGGCTGTTGCTGGCCAACGGAGACTCGAGCGAGGTGGACTCTCTGCAGGCCTTCGGCAGCAAGCGCTTCAAGAAGCCAGAACTCACGTCGCTGATGGAGCACACCAGGCTTAGAAACATAGGTGAGTTGGCATTGAGAAACTATAGGGCAAAACTGGCTCATGAACATTGGTGAGTGCACGTCAGAAAAACTGATTGGGTGCATCTGACTTTAGACCATGGTGGATATATAGCATGTCTTGACGGCGTCTTAAGCCAGCGACGAATGAAGACTATTTCAATGATTATGAAAACTTGTGGAACAGCGGCAACCTGGTAACCTCCCTGGTGTTCTATGTATAATTGCTGAAGCTCTGTTAGAAGTCGTCTATAATCGGCTGTCACTTCACTGATTTTTCATTTCAAATTGGTAATCTCTGCAGAGTAATTTCGCAGTTCTGGTATCAAGAGGAAATGAAAAATTTATAAATAGAATTTTTACTTGGTGTTGCTACTCGAAGTTGAGTTTGGGAAGCAAGAAAACATGGGCTTTATCTGATGGCTCGTAGCCATGCTACTTTGGTAGCAGCGTGATCGAGAGAGTCTTGTAGGGGCTCCTTATTAGGCCTTGCCAAGAGTGGTTGTGCTCAGCATCATACCAAAATGTTTGTAGTTGAAAACGTGTAGGTTGTTCCTAGTTTTGCTCCTGCTGTGTAGGAAACGTCCTTTTTTTCTATTCACCTCTTTAAATCTCTTTATTTTGTGTTAGTGTGTCCAGTTATGTGTCAAGGCAACCCCGTTCAAAGTAAGAGATTAAAATCTCAGGAATAAAGGTCTGTTCAACCTGTATTTGGAGCTAAGGGGGCTCTGTTAGGTTACCTCAGCTATAGGTAGGGCTTCGGGACTCGTGTGTTTCGTGCCCACTTTACTTCCTTCAGTTTTTGCACCCTGTTCTGTGCCTTGCCTTTCCTTCCTTTCGGTTCTTAACTTGCTGTTGTTCTATGCGCAAGGGATCCTATACGGGAACATCCCTTGTACATAGATTACTCGTTTTCTACGGTCCATACTAAATGATCCCTTTTCCTTCGGTGTGCGATAGTCTGTGACACTGAAGCGCTGCTCTCTTCTGTGCCACTATACTACTTCTACTAATTGGAGCTAATTTTGTGTGTGACCTGCAGCCTTTGGAGCTAATTTTGTGTGTGACCTGCAGCCATTTCCCGACGGAAGCTGGAGCTGAGCGTGGACACGGTCACCAGAGCCGTCAATTCCCTGGACCTGCAAACCCTGCACCTGGACAACGTGGAGCTGCTGCAGCGCATGGTGCCCACTGACACCGAGGTGAGCGTGCCTGCATCGGTGTTTTTCCTTCTCTTGATTTCATAGTGTTGAATTGACTAGTTGCCCATGGATGGACTCCTTGGGAAGCGAATTGAATATTCTCATTAGGGGTTAACGTTATTTCACTCGGTATGTTTCAAATTGCGCATTATTCTTCTGTTTCTACCCATTGTAGCTCACTATTTCCATCACCATGTTTTATTTTTAGTTTACAGTCAAGTATTTATGACCGATTTAGCTTACTAAACGGCATATTCTTTTAAATACATCAACTACTTCTGCAAACATCAATTCAAAACACTGAGTCAAAGAAGATCGAAAAATTTCAGAGATTCGCTTACATCACATACAATAGTAAGAAAAGAAACTTGAAAATCATAACCATAAACTTGAAAATTTTAACCATTAACTTGAAAATCTTGACGTGGCACAGGTGAAGGCGTACCGAGAGTACGAGCGCAACAAGTCTCCCCTGCACATGCTCACGGACGAGGACCAGTATATGTTCCACCTGAGCAAGATAGACAGGCTGGCCACGAAGCTCAGCATCATGAGCTTCTTGGCTAACTTCACGGACAGCTTGCACTGCATCACTCCTCAGATCCATGCCATCATCACTGCTTCCAGATCCGTCAAAAACAGCTCCAAGCTCCGCAGGCTGCTCGAAGTGATCCTAGCTTTCGGTGAGTTTCTGCTCCTCGCTGGGGTCGAGTTGACGTCACTCAAATATTAAAGAACATCATGAGCTAGATGCTGAAATCCTTTGTTTGTGTATACACCTCTTGTTGGTAAGTTCTACTTTTCTTAGGCAGTGTTCTATTTTTTACATTTATTTTTACATTGTGTACAGTTTTCTCGCATAGTCGCAACCCATCTGGAGTCATTCAAGCGCTTCTTCTACTCCTCTATTTACTTTTTTTGAAAAATAATAACGATGTTGCATTATCGGCAAGTACATTGGTTGTAAATCTTGACACGGTTGTATTTTTCTGTCTTTATCTTGCTTCCTATAATTTTCATTCAAAAACTATGAAGTCAGTTGCTGTTTTACAAATTGGCTCATTTTCAGGTGTTTCAATCGGGTCACTTGTCAGACACTGGCAGCGTGGCCAACGTCTGCTGGTGTTTGAATGTTTGCAGTGCAAAATTACGAGATTCTACTGGGCAAATTTCATGTAGTGGCCTCCCATATTACTGACCACGGAACAGACTCAACCATTCCTTGCATGAGTGTAATGTGTCTATGTCTCCCTCGTTTTAATTATGCCACCTGATTCCAGGTAATTACATGAACAGCAGCAAGCGCGGTCCTGCCTATGGCTTCAAGCTCTCCAGTTTGGACAACCTGTGCGACACGAAATCTCCCAAGAAGAAAATTTCCCTGCTGCACTTCATCCAGGACACCGTGCGCATCAAGTTCCCTGATCTGAATAACTTCGAAACTGAGCTGAGAGGCATTGAAACAGCGGCTCAAGGTTGGCATCAATTCTTGTCTATTTCGGGGCTGGTGCGATTTTGGTACTGTGCTTGATGTCGATGGGGACTAGCCCAGGGAGTTTGGTTTTTGATGTCAGCGTGAAAGAAAAATTGTGTGCTAACATTTCCCTACGCGTCACGTAAAATTGCGGTGTTGAAAATAAAAAATTAAATTCTTTACTCGGTTAGAGCAATTCTCACTTATAACGGAAGTTCGCCTTGTGAAAAACACATATATACGTAGTGTTTCAACATTCGAAATTAAATTTTTTATAACTGCGAGTATGAGTTCCAGCCCGATAAGTTTCTTGATCAAAAGCCTACTACATTTATTCATGTGATTTTGTAATGAAATGGATTTTTTCCACTCTGAAATGCTCGGTTTATGCGAGTAGATGTTAAGGAAGAACGAACAAACACGCCTCAAGCTTTTCTATTCAAAATCGAAAATTTGGCGAGTTTGTTCACCTTAAGTTGAGAAGTACGAAATAGGTCAAAATTAGTTTACTTGTCCATACCGAAGAAAGCGTTGAGAGTTACAGTATCTAGATCTTCAGGGCTCTCGAATTCCATGGTAAACCAAAGTATCAAGATGATCATTTAATCAAAATTCTTAGACATATCACTAGAACTAAAGTAGTTTAGAGTGAAAATATTTAGTTCTTGGGAAAAAATATAGATCTTTCTGCACTCAAATTGCTTAGATGATGTTCCTTCTTTTAAATTTGGTAGCACATGCTCTGTGGAAGCGTCTCGCCTCTATGGAAGAACGCTGAAAAATGCAAGCTTATAGGACTGCTGTTGAGTCATTAGAGGGACCAAAGGAGAACTCGATAGCGGTTGAAAATAAAACGCTTGACTCTTTTTGAGATATTGGACCCATGTCTAGCGCTTCTCTCGTAACTTGACACTTGAAACCTTACTGTAGCGCGTAATTTTACTGATGCATCTGAGATGCTCGAGCCACACTAACTTGCACTTTTGTCTTACAGTGTCTCTGGAGAACATAGTGACAGACCTGTCCGAGCTGGACAAAGGCATGGAAGCAGCGAAGAAGGAGGCTGAGCGTCTCAAGGGCCACCGCAGTCAGGAAGCCCAGCACGCTTCGTCAATCCTGGGCGACTTTCTTGCTAACTCCTTGGACAAACTCACTAAGGTGCGTCCCTAGAGCTCACACTTGCGTGTAGTTTGGATGTCCCATTCCTGGCTACGCTGATGTGCCGCCTTTTTGGGCCTGGCAAGTTGCAATTTTTCTTTCCCAAGGGCAAGGGAAGCACTCCGTTCGGGGTGTCGAACCCGGTACTTCCTGACTAGGAGGCAAGTACGCAATCATTTGACACATTTTTTCTGACGATGCTATCTAACTAGCGGTATCACTAAAGAACTGCAGTAATGCGGTCCCTAATCGGAAATAAAGCAAAGGAGCGTCCGAAGACAGTGAATCAACCAATTGATGATGATCTGTAAAACATACAGTAGGCTAAGACACATAAAACATACCTACTAGTACACCAAGAATGTCGTAAAGATAGAAATATGGTAGTAATTCTATTAAAATACGCTTAAATACTTTGATTTTGGCGGTCCACAGAAATTTGGACACAACTATCATACCCATGTTAGTAATGGCACTGCCTTCTCTGTGACAGTTGAAGTCTGAGGTGAAGATGGGCCAGGATGCGTTTGCTGAAGCTCTCGAGTACTTCGGCGAGTCCACACGCAGCCTCGCTCCCAACACCTTCTTCGCCATCTTCGTGCGCTTCTGCAAAGGTTACAAGGTGTGTCATCGCTAGTTGCCTTCTGTCGTCATTGAAATCCTTGAACGTTGTTCGGACCTTCACACCCAGGCCACACTGGTGTGCCGTTTTTAAACACGCCGTGTCTGGATTGCTGAGAGTACAGGAAAGCACTGATTTTAATATTGCGTGGTCTTGATATCTGAGATTTGTGGAATAATCTGATGGTCGTCATTATCTTGATTTGGAATCTCGAGTTGAAGGAGCTCATGTTATCCCGTACTACTTATATAAAAATGTAATGTTAATTTATATCTTTCGGCCTGGTTTCCACAGCTCTATAGAAAGATACCTCGTCAGTTGTTTGAAAAGTGTTTAAGCAATAGTCTTGTCATTACAGTTCATTTTCATTTAGGCCTAGGAAATTAGTTAGATTTCGATGTACCGCTCCCTTCAAGTTTTGTGTGTTGTACTCCTGTTCCAAGTTTCAATGGCCTTAGAACCCGTGCCTTTTACTGATGGTTGTCCCTCTTTATACTTTTATTTAAACTTCCATTTTCTTCACTCTAGCGGTGGGCACTTTCTTCGTGCCTGTGGGGTTCGCGCTAACATCCTTTTCTTGGTGCCTCGCCTCTTTCTCTTCCTGTCAAGCTAATTTCTCTGACCCTCATCGATCCCTCATTCCACTTTCACTGTGCTTCTCACTTCCCTCACTCACCCCTCGTCACTCCTCCAGACGGCGGAGACTGACAACGCCCAGCGCCGCAAGATTGAAGCAGCCCAGCGCGCAGCGGCGGCTGCAGCACAGAAGCGGGACGCAGCTGCAGCGGCCGCTGCCGCCGCTGCTGATGCTGCCAACGCCAACCTCAACACAGAAGGCAACGCTCGCCATCACCAGGTTAGATGAGTGCATTCTGCCCACCGCCAACTGTTATGTGCGTTGTCTCCAGTAGTTGTGCGGCCGTCGAGACCAGGCCTTGCGCTCTGTGATTGTGATGTATCGCACTGAACTGAAACTAAGCTTTTAAGTTCATTGAAAGGTTACGCAATTTTCACAGTTTACAAGACTCAACATCCATGTTTTCTCTGCGTGTTTGTTCCTCTTAAAACGCAGAGCGTTCAGTAGTGTTTCAAACATTGTTGCTTGACTTCAGGGCTGGATATTTACTACTCAAAAGTGGGATCGACTTTGAGAGAAGGTTAGGTCGTGGATATCACTTGCATTATGAATTTATCGTTCGCAGGATGTTGCCAATTGATGTGCACCATACCCAGTCTTCGACGCTATTTCTAACTTTCACTTGAGTAGTATGTTTACCCTGGATTGTATGGGTTATCTAGTGATGCTTTAAGCCACATCTGCACCGCTGAAAGTGGGCAGTGATATACTAATCACATTTATGAAACGAAAATCTTATTTTGGCTGTTACTGAAGAGGAGAGCATCAAATTTACATGTACAATGCACCTTGCGTTTCTTGCTTTGTTCGAACCGTATTCTTTCCGCTGCATTTATTAATGAATTTCATACAAGGGAGGCTGCCTAATGAGGTGAACAGAGTTCCAAGGAGCGCATGACAATGAGTTTAAGAATTCCTGGCTGGAACCACAGGATGATCGTGAAGCAAGAAAGTTTTTCAAATATCAAGATAGAGATATTTAGAAACAAGACGACCAATATTTACTATAGCCGGTAGGTTGTATGCTCGTACAAGGTAAGTCTAGTGTTGTTGCTCATTAGTCGTGCTTTGTGCTTTGTTTCTCCTGATTCCCGCACTTTCGAAGTCCACAACTTCATCCATTTTTCAAACACGCACTGAATGTGTTCAACCACTCAAGTTTGAGTTTTTCTATTTTATGGTAAACCTATAACAAAACTGTTTATTACCTAACCTAACCACCACCAATAATTTCATAATTTTACGTTGATTTATTTTTGAATTTAACGTTGTTCCAAAGATTTTAGGGTAAAAAAATTATAAATGATTTAGACGTTGTTCTAGTTGTAACGGTTTCTTTTCTTTGCACCAGCAATGGTTCATTTTGCCACGTGATTCTATGTAAGCCTCAGGCTCACAGAACTGCACTGTTTATTCCAATGGGCTCGTGTCGACAATCGGACGGAATTATGCTTAAAGATTTTCATTCGCTTCTCAGTCTTGAAATAAGTTCGAGTTCAACCTTTTTTTGCTGCTACCATGAAAATTTATACTTCTTGAAGCAAGTTAAAGTTGACTTAAACTCTTAACGTCAATTGTCGCTCCAAATCACGATGCATTCACTCACTTGAGTAGTTTGAAGTTGCCTGTAACAAATAGTGCTCCGTTGTCGATGCTACGCCCACCCTTCCTTTGCAGTAAGTTATCTCAATCTTCAGTCACCCCTCCGCACGTCATGTCACGTTAACCTTCATAATTTACTCATGTGAATCTACGTGCAAATGATACTTCGATAATCAAATTGTATATTTGTAAAACAAACCTTTTGTTAACTTTTTCTTAGATTATCATTTTTGTGTGTTAACTAAACTTGTCATACAAATAACGATTTTAGTCGTAAGTTTGCCACTATTCTGTTTTATATAGTTTTTGTCATTAATCGTTTCTGCAATTTCGTCATTTGTTGCCAAATTCATCGTTTATGTTCAATCGGCATTCGTTTTCACGCGATAGATGCTTTTTTAGATACCTGCTTGCTTCACTAGTTGAAATCAAGCTTCCTTTTATTTGTACTCTTTTCATTTATTTGCGCACTTACTTTTTTTCCTTTAGAGTTCTAAAGCATATCATTTTCATTTGATGCAAAACGACCAAACATCAGCGCCTTGCTATCAACCCTCTTAAAAGTCCTTGCAAAATTCGCTCCTGCCTATCTTCGCTGCTGTTGAATTCCTCACAAAATCCGTATCCTATCCTGCGTTGTAATGTCCCAGCAAACTCTTCACACCAGTGTACGCATCGTCCCTAAAGTTCTAACATTATTTATGTTTTCTAATCATCTCTCATGAAGTGGCAAAATTCCTGATACCCATGTTTTCTCTCGAAGTGTTTAAAGCAACATCCTCGATCAAGTTTATGTTACTGAGATGGCTCTGCAGGATCAGTTTCTCAGGAGGCCTCGCGTTGAACAAATAACACGAGCAGAAAAACTCGAGTCTTTATAACCTCTTCCTCCCCTTCGACGGGTGCTTTGAAGAATAGCACGTTCGCCTGTATATTTTCCGAACTTGGCAACCTTCGGGAAATGATGGTTGCTTTGACGGAGCTTTTCTGTACTCAAATGTGTCGGTCCTAGTCGATGTCCGTTGGGAGCTTGAGAAGTGAATGCTGTGGGTTTTGGTTGCACAGTAGAGTTGGGTAGACCTTGATGTTCATTTTGTCTGGTTTTTAAAGGAATGACTGACGTGTCATATCGGTAAACTCTTACTCCAACAAAATCTTTCTGTTCGTTTATTTTTCTCTCTCCATTTCCTACGCGAGGTGATGCACAATGCTCACCTAAGTGATCTTTTCGGTCTGGGTTCGCCTCTTATCTTTCAGTATAATAACGATGCAACCTCTTCCTAAGCTGAATGGTTTACTCTTTACATTGGCATATTCCCTCATGCTCACGAGTTTCTTTTTGAACCTTCATGCCTTCGAGGCTTCATCCCCTCCGTTCACGGCACACAAAATGAAACTTAAAACTCGTGTCGGTCGTAGAACCTTTTTCACTACCGCTGCCTTTATGGTAAAAAAACGATGTTCGCTAACTCCTCATTTGGTATTGCGTTATAGGCACTGAAGTGAAATTGCGTTGTTTTTAGTTTCTCCTCCCATTCCGGACTGGTGATTCCCTCATTAACGATTCATATTCCTTTTCCGTGGGCAGCCGGCCTTTCCACATTCGCAGTTTTTCAATTGGGCGAGAAGCGTTGCGGGTGTGCCGCTCTAGTAAGGATCCTCGAGAAAATATGCCCTCGAAAGTGCCTGGGTTTTGAGGAGCGGCCTGAAGAACTCTATTTCAAAAGTAGAAGACGTTTACTTTGAAGGCGTAGTGAAATAAAGCGAGGATAAGTGACAATCGTAATTCTATTACCAATTGTTTAGCTTCATTTCGTCCTCTTGAATTGTAAAGTTTAGTTTTTTGTGATATGTAACGAAATAAAAGAGTGAAAAAACTATCTTGGCAGTAGAAAATATTCTCTCCGTTTCTAAGGTGCCTGATTTACTGCTTGTGAATCATAATCGCGTTAGTGGAAGTAATGGTTCTCATTTAAATAAATTAAAAAACTCACTTTTATTAATCACACTATAATTTAGTTTCATCCGTTAACGTTGCACTTATTAAAATTTAGAATTTCATCTCCTAGTCCCTAATTCACTCCCTTGAACCTTAAAAATATTTGTTATTATTAGTGCTTCTTTTTGTTAAAACTGATATCGCTTTATCAGTAAGAAAACTAAGATCTTGTAAACTTGAATGGAAGTTTATGGCTGTTGCGATAATGCGGACGTCCGTTGAATCTTCTGCCCCAACTTGGCCTTTGATTTAAATTCTGAACTCCGGACGTATCTGGATCTGTTAACACCGAGTTGAAACTCCACCTCTGGCTGCTGATCGCTGAATCTCCGGACTAATTTCTGAAAGAAACAGACGCTTTTTCACCATTCGTCCTCTGCAAGTCATCAAGATTCCGACGTCCGACTGCGGTCTAACCGCTGCGCGATGATTTGCGGGTACTGTGGAATTGCGAAAGCATCTTGCATCTTTTATTTTGCATAATTTGGAAAGCTACACCATAGAATTTGAATCTTTTCTCTTTGCATTTCCCCGTTGTTTTTGTGTCCTTGTAGTTGTTACTGCATCTTTTTAGTAGTTAGTGCATCTTCTTAGTAGTTAGTGCATCCGACTATTTTCTGCGTTCCTTCTGTGCTAATTTACATGTATTTTCCTATGGTATCGGCTTCTTCCCGTAGTCGTAAAATCTACGTTCCTGTGGCCTTTGCATGTGTAACAGTCTGCCTAGAACATCGTCACCATTATTGTTTGCGGTGCTTACCTTTTGGAAATGTTGATCATAAATATAATACCACAGTAGTAAAATTTAGCAGTTGTTCGCATTGTTTTTTCTTCGTTTCTTGATTTCACTAGCAGTGTTTGGACGATTATTGTTATATATTTTTTAATTATTTTCCACAGCAAGCAAAATTTATGCCAGCTTTTTTGTGCTGTAACCTTCATACCTTTTGGTTGCCAATTCGGGACAAATTCATGACATTAATATTCATAATTCCATTGTGGATTAAACCTGTGCTGTCCTGTTTATTCTTTTTTTTCACATAGGTAACCTACTCTCCAGTTTCTCCCTTAAATAGTGACAGGTGGAATGCATTTTCTTCCTTCTCAATTTCCGTGTGCGTTACTGCTTGCAAGGCCTAACTTGAATTTTAGAAACACAGCTCTGCAGGTGAGTCCACAGTTCCTCAAGGTTGGTGCACTTGTGAACGAGGCACGAGTCTACGTTTCTTAAATTGCTCTTATTCTTCATAAATATTTCCGGAAATGCGTGTAAATATACGCTTCACTGGGTGTCAGAGAGGTTGCTTATTACTTTCACACAACTACTGGTGCATGTACCGATTTTTAGCCCTGTTGTCTCCATCAGTTACGGAACAAACATGACGGCAGAATACAGTTAGTAGTTATGATTGTCGTCGTCAGCTGGCTTCGTACCTTCGCTTTATCTTGGGACGTCTTCAGTGAAGCCCGGACATTTACACGATGTGGTTGTGGGAGTTGGTTTTTCTTCTTTTTCATTATCTTTTCCTCTCTTGGCCTAACGATATTTTTTAATGTTACGAGTATCTTTAACATTGATACTTTTGACTTCACATTTCCATTTTTGTTTATTTCGATTATTCCACCAGTACTATTGAAACGTTTTCATACGATGACAATGACCCATATTAGTTACGGTTTGAAACCCTGTACCTCGTTGAGAAAATATCTTAAATTGTTTATCTATCTTTATCTATCTAGCTAGTGTTGTGGATGATTCTGCGCGTTCCTCTTCGTATTTTACTCGGTATGGTAAAATTTATTGATTATGTGGACAAGATGGTATTATAAAATACGTGTATGAATAGAATTTTGAATGAATTACATATCTCTTCTTCATTTCTTTTTACTAAGTATGTTAGAATTCAGTAATAATTCGACAAGCATGGTACGTTAACCCCTTTCAGTAATTTTTTAGTGATAGTTTGATACCGTTGATTCGTTATTTTGCTGGGTATTTTTAAATAAGCTTTGAAAACAGTGTTCAATATTATTTGAAATATTGTCGACAAATGTTAATCAGTTGATTTGTACTGAGCAAATGGCAGGGCAGCGACGATAGACATGGCATAGGCCTTCGTGTTGGAGGTGAAGCTGAAGTTATCGAGTTAGGGGCGTTTGATGCTGCGATATCACAGTTGATGGTCGATAATGTGCCAGGCTTGCAATTGTTCACTGAATTTCCGCTGGCTTGTTTCATGTAATTAATTTACGAAAACGTTTTCAGCTGTAGCGTAACATTTTATGTTACGCCAAGTTGTTTTTATTAATTGGTACTTCAGAGGTGGCCAATTTTGAGATTATACTAGTCTGTCATTTAATAGGTTAGTAATGAAATCATTTTTACCACATCTCCATTTATATTTATTTTGTTAACTAGTTACGGTTCTCTATTCAATTACATTATGGAATCGAAACATCGACTCCTGACGTAAAATTCAGGGTTAGCGTAATGGGCAGCATAAGTTGTACGATACTTCGATACATGATTTCTCTGAATTTGTATATTCCTAATTTTCTCCAACTCTTGCTTTGTTTGACTGCTATTCTTCTAGTATTCAAACGTACATAGCATAAATATAACGCCCTTCAGCTCACTCATACATGTTAATACCTCATAAAAATAAATTCCTTTTTTTAGCGACTGACTGGAAAGCCAGTATCCCTTGTCATGGCACTCAAAGTGCGGCATAATTTGTCATATGTCTCTAAACTCGTTCTCGGTTGGTCCAGGCCGCAGTGATCGGGGAGCTGCGAGCCAGAGGGGTTGTGGCAGACCGCCGTCTGCTGTCACAAGAGGACGTGTACCACGGGGCTCTGGAAGACATCCTCATCGGGCTGCGCAACGAGCCGTACCGCCGTGCTGACGCGCTCAGACGTAGCCACAGGAAGCGTGATACCGCCGTCAGACTGTCTCGCACCAGCGACGATAATCTCGACTTTTGAGGGACAACAGGGTGGCCTCCGCTACATTTTTGAGTCGTGACACTGCTCGTCGAACCTGAAGAAGAAATGGATTCATTTGAAGCGGCGCTCGAAGCGCGCTGAATGCAGCATTACATGAACGTTTTGTACTTGTCTCAGTTGTGTATTTATGGAGAGGTGTGTCTGCTCAATTGGACGCACAAAGTATGAGCTCAAAAATAATCAGAGCCCCAGAAATGATGCTTGCGTATGCCGCCAGATGGCTGCGGTATCAGTAGTATTCTAGTACCAAGTTAATGTACCTCGACTGTTCAGGCGGTGTACGGGTGATCTTGTAGTTATGTTGATACGTTACTCTGAGTTTTACTGATGGAATAGTCCTTTAAACGATAGCTTTGAAGCCCTTCCGTGTCCATCCAAATGGGTTGCTGGGAAGTGATTTGTCGTGGGAGTAAATCTTTCATTTCGGACACCAGCTAAATCAAGTAAAATCGCTGTAAGGGAAACCCACAACAGTTTTTCTTTCCCCCGAGTCAATTCATAATAATAACAATTTTCAATGCTATCTGTGATACTTATTTAATTTCACACGGACAGGAACACTCTTGATTGTTCGTATGTTAGAAAAGGATAATACAAGCGCTGGCCGCCAGCAACACGGGCCTGTGTATTGCAGAACTGCCTTCAGGAGTCGGTTGTAAGCAGGCGCGGACGACTGAGATAGAAAATATAATGACTTGCCTAAAACCAGTGGTAGGTAATGTGTTCTGACGTGTAAGCTTTCGGATGTGTAACGGATGTCGACGAATTTTCAATTATTGTAAAGGAAAGAAGTGTTTTTCTAGAAGGACTTTATTCTAGCTCGCAATGCCTGTATGATTGGCATGCCTCATAACCCAGAATGTAGTGGAGTTTTTCTTGGTATTTGCTATGTACGAGTGTTAGTATGTTGTCTGAAATTACCTGTTCATCACTGAAGCGCCCAACTGTGCCTGTTATGATGGATATCAGTCGTGACTTTGCCTTAAATGAGCTTTCGCCTTGTGATCGTGATTGATCATATGTGTTCAGATTGATGCCTAAGCTTTATAAGTTTACCTGTTAACGGTCACTGCCAAGTGGCGGCGGTTGCGTTCACACTGTCAATATAGTCGACATTGACTCTGTCAATGCAACTAACACGGCGTTCTCAAATGCCGACAGTAACTGTTAACAGGTTAACGGTAATAAAATCAGTTGAATTTTAGCGTGCGTGAACAATTTTGCGGTGTTTTTAAGGGGTCTTGTTCGTGGCTGGTGGTTGGTCGTAGAGTAGATACCTACTACTCGACTCAATCAAAAATGCGATTACTTCTGACGAATCTCATATTTTTAGGTTTATAAATTAATATTCTACTGAATTCATGTCTGCAAACGTAGTTTATGGACGCCATGAGTCGTGTGACTCACTAAGGAAATAACTATGACGTAGAATATAAACTGTAATTTAACCCTTTAAATGCCAAACATTTTCAAATTTTTATACTAGTTTATGCTCTTTAGGATCTTTAACAGATCACTTGTTAGTCGTGTAGCACATGCGAGTTCACTTAGCACGCTAACGCATTATTGAGGATTTCTACTGTTAGTTTTTACCTAGTCGGTCAATTTATCGCATATTTCCAACGTCAGAGAGAAGCGCTAATAAGAACAAAAAATATTTTGATATTTTTCAACTACGAAATGAGAAAGAACTTTCACGCCGTCTCTTTACCAAGTATTCTCAATGCTGCAATGATAATCTTACTCCGTGTGCGCTGTTTTTCTCAGAAATGTTCTCGAGTATTGATCTTGTTTGTTCATTCACAATCGACTGTGTCTTGCGGTTTTTTAAGTCCGGAATGTACGGCTGTTTCACATAGACTGAATATACAGGTAACCGTCAGCTGCTTCTGCATATACTAAGGAGTTAGTTCGAGAGGTCATGTTACTACAATTTCCGTTTACTCAAAGTAATCATTAGAGAAAAAACGAGGGATTCTGAACATGATATTCATGGTCTTCGTATGTTGAAACCGATTCCTAGTTGCCTCGTTCAGTAAAATACTATAATAGTGTAAAACAATTGCCAAATTACGATGTATGACGAGTTCATTTGTAGGGAATTACAAATTTTTGTGTTGCGGTGAGTTGAAACGTAATTTCTAGTGATTTATAAACACAGAATATGGTAAGTCACTAATGCCATAGTACAATTTTTGCTGTAGTAAACTGCAAATTTCAAAATGTGGTAAGTTTTATGTTTATTGGAAGTAAATAATATATGCCAAATTGTAACGAATCGCGCAATGAATCGCGAGTGACCCGAATTGTGAAGAATTATGCAGCGAATTACGGTGCCACAAATCGTGAAGAATTACGTAGTGAGTTGCGAGTACCACGAATTGTGATGATTTTTATATGTATATTATTCTCAACTCCTAAAATCGGACCATTCTCAAATGCTTCCTGCGCTCCCTCGTTTGAAGGACGTGAAGTCTAGGTGGTCTGTGTGTAGCTTTCTGAAATGACACTGCGAGTTATCTGAATTCATGCTCGTATTTACCCCTTAGAAGGCATTGGATTGGCAATACTTCCGAGCCCGCTTTGCTTCTTTACATATTTTCATGTTCTTTTTGTTGATTGTTCGTCATCTATTTTCCTCCTTAAATTGTTGTGTCTATGGCCCGGGAACCCTGTGTGGGAGCACACCTGTGAAACGATTTCATACTAAATGGTGCCTTTTTTTCGCTCTTAGGGATGCTTAGGTAGCATTCCATGTGGCTAGGAAGTCTGGAGCTAATCAATTAATAACAATAATGGCTCGTATTTAATGAAATTTTAAGATCATTTAAATGGTATTATTTAAGAAACAAATACGTTTTCTACTCATTAAGAGCCTAAAATTATTCTGAAACTCAATTACAGGGTCATATGATATCTCAAGTAATAATAATAATAATAAAAATTGGAAGGCTTTCTATGGAATTATAATGATAACGCTGGATGCCATCTTGGGTGACTTCACGTAGTCCACTCCAGCGTTCGACACTTCAACTGACCATTCCTGACGTGTGAGCGGGCCTTGTACATTGATCACTGCCGAGCAGTGTGTGTCTTGTAGTTTTAAGTTGAAATGTTGAGAAGTCGGTTAGTTAAAAGATAAAAAATTACTTTCATCATAAATAATGAATGTCTTTGATACCAGTTATTAAAAAATAACATGACCTTTGCATTCGAGCAAAGTCTGTAAATACGCATAAGTATGAAAAAGTATGAAAGAGCACGTCTGCTCTTATAAGCACAATTGGTTGCAGCCTCATGGCAATTGTCGCGGTACGCATGAGGAAAGTATTATTAGACGAACATGATCTTCACTCTCGGCTTATCTTGCCCAATTTCTTCCCTATTCTTAAGTTATGTAGGGAATTTAATTTCCCGGGGTTTGTTGAGGGCTTACGTATGGAGCTATATACATTATTTTCCAGGTGCATCGCGCTTTGATATGCTTTGGATGGTTTACAAGTAGCGAATGTGAATTTTACCCCGTTTTTTTCATCTTTTTTACACGTCTAGCCTCGCTTTAATTCGATATCTTCGCTAGTACATTTATAGAGCAACTAAGACATTGTCCAAAAATGCCAGTTTGCATCAGCATTTGCTCACACTAAGAGAAATTTGCCACCTAACATTCTGATTGAAGTAAACGATTCTTTACGGTCCTGGTGCTGTGTCCGTCGGTAAAATTGACGCCAAATATTAATTACTTCCAAGAATGTCTTATTTTGCCTTTACTTGACTGAAGTAGACGATTTGCTTCTCTCGTTCAAGTTCTGCATTTCGACGCTCGAGTTCATCCACTAGTTCTTTTTGCGTATGCTGCAAGTATTTTGATGAAAATTCTGTTAAGGAAACTTATAGTTGATTTAGGATGTTCAATTATGTTAATTGCCGCATTGAAATTCTCCAGGACTGTGATGTATTAAGTTGACTCTATTTTCATATCGAATGAACAGAAATGAAAATTATTTTCTGCATGACAGATCTGAGGCCTTACTAGTCTAGCATAGATTTAGTTTAGATGTTATTTTGCGTGAAAGAAGTAGGGTTATGTAGGCGATGGGTTGATACTATCCCCAAACCTACTTCTAGCTCTAACTTCCTTGATGATTCCTTCATTTATTTTATCAGTAGTTTCCTTTACGAATTCATTTTCTATTGTATTTAGTTAAAAACATTTTTGTGGTTTGTGAACTTTAATTCCACTTTAGATAATTGTGTTCTTTGTCATGTATTCACCCATTATAAGGCCGATTCAAATCAAAACTATTGGGAGAGATATATTCAGATAATAAGCGCTGCTTCTGATTCTATGTTATGCTACTGTCAGACAATGAGTAGTTAAATATTTTCAAATTCCATTTCAGCGGAGATCAATTATTTCCCACACGAAGAGTCATAGTCTGTTGAAACGAGAATTTAATTTAGACTATGTTAAATGACATTCTATTTCAGCCATTATTTTTTAGTGTATTTCTATTTCGTGCTGTTCTAATTGGACTGATCTATATCCTTGAAAGATAAAACTCCTGTCAATAATTTTGTGGTTGCGATTTTTGCAACTTTCATTCATTATATTGGAGTAGATCTGCGCTTCTCCCAAGTCACTATGTTGTACAAACATCAATGAAATAGTTTTCTTGCTGATATCTTTTTTATATTACGAGGATCTATGCTTCCGTTTGCCTGCAATAGGATTCTCATTGGCGTGAGGCCATAATATGGTCAGAGAGTTCTTGCTCAGACTATGAGAGTGTTACCATATCAAGAACTTCTTTTGTGGCTTGGTGCTCTCTCTTAATTTCTTGAGCGACGCTCTAATTAACCTGTGCTTCGTTTTAGGTCATTTGTATCCATTTACATGTGTTAAAAGCTACCAGCAGCGATGGTGAAGGTGACGCAGAATAACTATTAAGATGATTCCTCTCATTTTCTGTTCCATCGACTCGCTACTAGTTATTCCCTTATATCACTCTAACGCTCCTCCATCTCATCTGTGGCTTATCTCTTCATCACACCTCCTACGCTGATCTGTGAACTTCAATCAAATGTACATTCGTCATAGGGTTGGCACTTTTCTCAGATTTATTTGAACGATGTTGTTCATTTCCTTCCAGCTCATTCATTTTTCATAGTTCTTTTCAGTTGTCACGCCGCCTGTACTGCTCAGTGAGTAGACGGACCTGTATGAAGAAAGTTTGCTTACGTTTGAAGCGTCATTCTTCAAAGTAGTTGTCCGATTCAGTCTTTTGTGTGCAACTGTATAAATGTGTACATATTTGTAATTTTTTATTATATTAAATTTTAATTATATATAGCACAAACAGTCCTCATAATCGTAATTTTAGCTGCGACGTATTTACGAATAACAAGGGTACGACGTTTACCTGTGATTGCTGCGTAAATTGAAGCTAAACGACGTTGGGTATACATTATCATTCAAAGCTTTCTCTCATTTTTCTGTGTCAATCTTTCCTTTTCAGGTTTCGTTGAGTTACTTTGGCTATAGACTAGCACAAATTACAATACTACTACGAACGCGCTGAAGTCATTTGGCTGCAATTATAGCTGGGTACATTATGGCTACACCGCCGAGTCGAGAAAATGTCAATGTAGATTATTTTATTGTTCAATTTCCTACAAATAGATAGAACGAACCTTAGTTCCCGGTTGCTACTGTGACTTTGATACTTCACGTAACACCTCTTACAGTATTGAACTTAGTTCTTTCATTTTCCATTCAATTAAGTAGGAAATCATGTCTGGAGTTGTTCAAAATTAAAGTTATGCTATCTCTCATGATTTCAGTGTTAAAGAGATTCATGGAGAGTTAGTTAAGTGAAGATAATCCTTCTTGTCGAATCTTCCTGCGCTTTTGCTGTTGGTTACGTCCTAATTTAAAAGGAATCTTTTCGTTTAGCTACAAGTTTCATACAAAAATGGCGTGTTTATTTGCTAGGATTTGATTGGTGTTCGATTCCTTGTATTTGTACAGTCCCACTCCTAGTGTTAGTATTATTGATACCCGTGCAATGCTCCAATTTTGTTGTTTTTCTTGCCAAAGACCGGTAACGATTTCATGTAGATATAATTTTCTTGTCGTTGCCTGACTTGCCGCCCTTGAGAAGACGTGATGGCACCACTATATACCAATTATACGAAGGGTAATTTACAATTCGGGAAAATTTGACAGGCTCGAAAAGTCAATAATGCAGTAATGTTGAGGGCGCCGAATAAACTTGTTTTTATTCGTGCCCAGAGCCATGACGTTATATCGATATAGTAGGTGTTTTTCGAAATAGTTGACAAGTTAGCCATTATAACTGGGGAAATATAGGTAAAATTTATTCCACTATGGCGCATGAACAATTTAGTTTCTCGAATATGACGCTTTAAATCCTTGTGTGAATTCGTTAAAGCTAACTCCTTTTCATTTCTTGAAAACATTTGGGCCTATGTTTAAAATTGAAACTCCATTTTCTGGAGAAATCTTTCATCGTATTAATTTTTTGTTTTGAAGAAATATAAATTTCGTTATTGTAGTTTAGTTTCGTAGGATGGTTTTATATTAAATTCGTTATGCTCTTGAAATTAAAATAGCTAAAAAAAATTTCACGGAATGATGACGTAAGGATTATTGCAGCGCAAGAGAGATAGGATTAGATGGAACGTGTTGGGTAATACGTTAGAAACTTTCTTTTTTTTATATAGGTAAAGTACGGAAACTAAGGTTTGAACTGATGTAAATGAAGAATGAAAGATTTTAAAACATCGGCGCCGTCATGCTGCGCGGTGCATCAATATAAAGGTTTCTCTCCCGAGGGCTGAGTGCAAGAGAGAAGTTTCACCTCTGCGACGAGTTCAAAATGAACTGGGGAGCTGCTGGTCACGGCGACGGGTGTTTGCGATCGAGGAGCTCGAGCACGCTGCACCGAAGACGGATTAACGCGCGCTGTAATCGTACCCTTCAGTTTTCCCGTACATCTGTGTGCTAGAGAATGCCTACAAATTTTGTTTTTTAAATATTTATCCTAGTTATGCTGCAGGAAACTTTCTGTGATTATTCCTGTGTGTGAAAGTTTTTTTTCGAATACAGTGATCATGCGTAATTAATTGTTGAACAATTGCGGTGAATTCCGTTGGCAACTTCTTCGATCATGGTGCAAGTTATTGCTAATGTTCTGGAATACTTAACCCAAAATTGCGGATTGAGATGGCCACATTGTTTTGGGAAGGAGGTGACGCTAAATTTTCTCAAGTTTTCTCATAATTTTTCGTTTCTTATAAGGACAAGTATTTATTGCGCTGATCATTAAATCAATGATCAAATTACAGTATGATAAACGTATTGACACTGGTCCTATTGAATCGAACTACTGGTAATTCTTGTGTTCTATTGCTAGAGAAATAGCTAAGTTCGTAGATAACCCCATTTCAATTTTCGCTTGATTTGGGTACTCTTCCTATATGGTTCTCATGGAAAGGTAGCGTTAGCCTCTGTGCACATAATTTGTTACGCGAAAGTTCAGAGCCGGTTTGCACTGTTTTACAATGTCCCACCATTCTAACGGCTTGGGTAGCTACTTTTTTCTTTTATCTTGCACTTCAGTAACTGCTCAACAGTAAGCAATACAATTCACTGGCAATTCGTCTGGAAGCGAGGGAGATATTTTATACTCATACAATTGCCGCTAATTAATCGGACTCTTTACGTCAGTGAATAAATGTAAAATGCTACCGATAGCTTCTCTTCTGTAATATGCTCAATTGTCGTCGAATTTTGGTTTAAGGTGATTTAAAATGAAACGTGAATGAGCTCTTCTAAACGCTATTTACGAACAGAAGCTTGCTCTGAAGTCTCCTGCAATGTCAAATATTTTTTCACGAAAGAAAGTTTCTTTCTACGCCAGTTAAGCGAAAAGTATTCCTGGTCTCTATACTTTGATCAGTTTCTCAATGATCTTGTAATAAAAATGTGTTTATAAATTGCCTAATATCGTCATGCACTCCGTCTATCAAGTGTCTTATCAATCATATCAAGTAAAAGTATGAAATTTGTAGAAGTAAATTTTTGTCCACAACGTCGTACGAGTAAAATTATACTAGTTTTACATGTTATGTACTGTACGCTATATTTTTACAAGCTAAGGAAGAATAGTTCAAAAAATGCTATCTTTTTTAAAAGACTGATTGTATGATACTTAACGATATGGAAGCGTATGTATAATTCTGTTTTTAATTCATCATTTCGAACTCGCCACATTAGGCACTACATACGTTTTAGATAAGTAGACCTCGGAGGATGTCGGGATGGACGAGATAAATTTCTTCTCATTTCGTACTGTTTAGGACTGCAGCACGTCCAGCTTATCCTGATACGGTCGCCTCGAAGGAACCCCTCGACTTCTCGAGGAACCTTTACTCGGGGCTCTAACGAATACTGGTCGACCTGTGGTTTGAAAATAAAAATGGAAGTGGAGTGACCCCTAAATATTATAGGGGGAACTCTTGCACACAAAGAGAGGGATTTAGCAGTTACCAAAAGTAATGTGAGAAAAGGGTCAGTGCATTTTGAAATTAAACTCCTCTACAACAGTTCATGAAAGACGTTGAACACGTTTCACTAATCCTTTTTCCATGCCACCTTTTTCGAGTTGCGTTGTTCTTCTTGCGCGCACAATTCCATCTCAAGAAAATATTCGGAGGTCGTTTCACTCTAAATATTTCCATTTTTCTTATCTTCAGACTGAAACAACCATTCCTCGTTCAATAAATCCCCGAGTGTTTGCTTCTCGAGACGCCTGTGAATTCCGTCATGGCTCCGTCTTCTGAGTGAGATGTGCTTCCGTCGTAACTGTTCACATAATCAGAAAGTATTCATATTCCGTCTCGTCCCCAACCGGCAGCTGCATCAGTGTTAATGTCGAACATTTTATGAGAAGAGAAATAAATGGAGATTGCTTTGAAGACACGAGCACTTAACCCTAAAACGACTACTGTTTTTCTCAAAGGTCAGTTTATAAAGCTGCAACTCGTTCCCATACAAAGCTAACTGCAGTCAAAGCAGCAGAAATAACTTGAGCATTAAAGGGTTTAGAAATTATTCTCATAAGTCCTGAAAATGCAAAAACTATCTAAATAACTACTATTCAACTTTTATTCGGAAACTCGACCTCCTGAAGCTACCATAAAATTCAGCAGAAATGTTCGACACAAATACACGGGCTACCAACGCTCGCTCGAAACGGTTTCAAAAGCAAATTCACACAAATGAAAATCATCATTCATCAATCACCACACTGAGCAAACGTGAAAACGTAAACATACCCCTATGAATATAAATCTCACAATCTGCGTACCAAGAACATTTTTGCTCATGTAATTGCGTGTTAGTAGACTTCAACATCGATAATATCAATAGTAGCAAGTAAAAAAAGTCCATGCTGAAATATCATTTTAATCGGCCACGTGTAAAATTATCCTAATCTCATATTTAATACAAAATCCAGCTACTTTAACGTAGACAAAACGAACACCAGAATTTCATAATCTACGGCAGGTAAATCTGCCCTACCGTCGTTTCTATATAAGATCACTCGTACTCGTACAAACAATGAAACCATAATCCTTCCTTAGCACAGGGTCGAGTTTAAACGAATTAAGTTTCCATATGACCAAAGAATAAAGAACTTTTACGCAGTTGGCAGAGGACTTTTCAAGGAGGTAGTATACTTTCCAAACAACCTTTGTTAATAAAACAGATACAGAAAAGGCAAAGTAAAAATTGGAAATCATAATTCGAATTAGAACTTTTAAGGCAATATCGAGTCAAGACATTGAAAAAATATACAAAATCAACCAGCACCATGCGGTATCCATCGTGACCAGCTGGTTGCAGGAAAGATCCTACTTATTAAATAATCCTACCTTCCTTCTAACTCAGCTTGATGACAATTTAAGTAAAAACTAGAAACTTCAGGTAATATCGATTTCGTACAAGCACTGAACAGGGCAGATTTTCATCATATTGCATCATCCATAGATCCAACTGCGATATCTACAAAGAAATTGGTATTTAAAATGGCAGAAAAATGGTTAAAGAACTTCAAATTACGTCAAAAGCCATAATTTGGAACACAAAGAACTCAAAAAAGCTGATTACTTTAATCCATAGCGGCACAAACAGTGAAGCGATGGCGTCAACAACATAACTTAACTTTTTGCGCGAACTACTCGGCCTAGTTCCGATTTAATAAATCTAATCAGAACACTAGAATTGCAGCTTAATGTACCAAATGAGAGCAACTTTGATGAAGAGAAATTATATAGCCTAAATAAAATAAGTGAATTTATCAAGCGAGGAAATCAGAATTACAACAATATCGAATGTTGAACGTTCTACACGTTTTCTATGAATAAATGAAAAATATAATTAACTCCAACAACACGAAACGTAAAAATCCGCAAACAATCATCTCGTTCCGTAAGTATGCAACGAAAAAATGAAATCAAGATTTACACTAATCTTCGATAATTACACAAAAAATCCACAATGAAATTGCTTCCATATTCGACATAACTTAGGCTTCCTGGGGCTCACTACAGGTGAATCTCAACGTGTTGTTGTTCACCAATGGCCGTAAGCATTCGAAGGATGCAGAAAATTAAAAAAAAAGTGAACATACAGAGTATAAACAATACTCGAGGTCAAATTCATGGCAAGTAAGCCTACGGTACCAAAGATCACTACATTAGATTACTAACAAGTTTAAAGATCCTAATTAACTTGAACTGTGATTCCAAGAAAGTGAAGGGAAGGGACCATTTAGTATGGACTCTAAAGAACGAGGAATCTATGCGCAAGGCGTTTTCTCACATGCCCTGTGAGAACACGCACTTGTTAGTATACGCAGGATTCCCTTCGCATACTAACAAAAGCAAGTTAAAAATGAAGAAGAAAAGACAAAAAAAACGAAGAAGGTATGAAAATTGAAAGAATTCAATTGGGTACGAAAGATAGAAGTCCGAAAGGCCTGTCAGAAGCTGAGGTAACTAACCGTGACCTATGGAAACGCAGCTCCCCATAGTTTACGATGGACTAACTTAATCCTACTGCTTATCCTATGCCCATTGAAGGGGACCATTGCAGTAATAGGTTTGAACTACTCTGTCCCCTTGAAGTTCGTTTACTGGAAAACGAGAATATTTCAACCAGACGACAAGTTCAATAATTAGTACAGATAAAGCAGAGAACACACTTGTGGAAGTCTACCGTGAAACGAGAGAGTATATAAAGTTGTACTGTGTATCTTCTTCCATTCCACGAGGCTGAAAGAGCAGTAAAACACAAATCAAACTACAAATCAAAATACCTCCGTAATAAGTGTTGTAATCCTTCACATATTCCTGCTAAGCGCAAGGAGCAGCTGAGAATAACAATCCTTCTCAGCACCTTCAGTGAGGGTGGGAAAAGAAGAGAAAACTTTCCCTTCATAACTGCAACACGCACAACAGGAACTATTGCTTACTATAGGATACTGACTTGGCTATTCAGAGGTTAGATGCGCTCATTTACGTGTCTAGTTATTCCCCATACTCTATACTGACGAACAATATCAATCGAGCTCAAAATCCTAATAAAAACCACAGAAACGTACAAGTTCAAAAAACCACAGTCATTACCCCTAGATATAGTAATGTCAATCTCTCCTTGAATTACCTCTTCAGATCTAATAATGTTGCATCAGTGCGCGTATCACATAGCGTTTGCCGAGAGATTAAAAACCGTGGGAGTCGAAAACTTTTGTTCGAAATCCGTAGGATGTCCGTTGCTTAATTAAACACGAGCAAAACTACGTTTGGGAACAGCACCTGAAGATAGCGATGGATTGACAGAAGCAACTTTTGTAGTTCCCGTTACGTTCCACTCAGACTCCGGTGTAGTTTCGGTCTGGCCCGACGAGAGTTTAGGTTTTGTGGAATACTGGCCATCATCTCGCGCGCCTCGCTCGTTACCCTTAGGCTCGAGTTCATCCAACTTGGGTTCACAACGCTCGTTCTTCAAAACTAAGTTTCGAAGCATTTCATTTTCTGATAGAACTTTTTGATAGTTCTCAACGATCTTCTGCATCTCACGCATAAGTTTCTCGTACTCCGATGAGCTTGGCACCTGTTGCTTCTGAGTGTCCGATGTTTGCATTGGAGCTTCATTTTGCTCTTCGCGCCTCTCTTCACCTTCATGTTGCTGTACTTCCTGAAGTTGTTCTTGTTGCTGAAGCATGCGCTGCAATGTGAATGCAGGGCGTTCATCCGTCACCGTCTCCACATTATTGGGCTTACAGCTCCTTCCAGAAGTACTGGAAGTAATTTCCCTGCAATGAATATTACCATTTGTACAGTCACCTGCCGATACAGAAGATACGTTTTTCATTGAAGAGTAGCTATTGCTTCCCTCACGTTCTTTTTGAAATTCGTCATAAAAATTTTCATGTTCGTTTTGCTGCAAGGACTGCTGTTTGAACTGCTGCTGCTGTCGCTTCGGTTGCGACGGCTGCTGCGTTGGTTTCTTTTGCTGTTGGTTTTCTTCCAGCAACTTTTCCTGCTGACGTCGTAGAAGATTTTTCCGGATCTCAAGCAACTTAATTTGACTTTCGGGCAGCGGTTTTACTTGAATTTTACTAGCCGAGCCACTGATCAGCGAATGATGAGCAGCAGCAAAGCCGGGGCGAACATGATTGCCACCTGGAGGTACAATAGACACCATTATACTTCTAGAGAAATGTAACTTCTTCCAACGCCTAAAAACTCGAAATAATCGCAAAACCGAAAACATTTAATACTAATAGAAGAAAGGGGGCGTAAAATGCACTTCCACCCGAATACTTTTCCAATAAAGTTTGATCCATTAGACTATAAAACTACTAAGCATCTCACAAATTACGAGATTTACGAGTAAGGCAAGAATTACATCACGCCATACCTAATGCCCCCTCTTTAAAACGGCAAAAACAACATTAGCCTTCTGGGGCAGGTTTACTGATGAAATCGCAGTTTTGAGACGATTTCACTTACTCGAGATGTACAAGTACACTCAGGAACGGTCGGTTTGCACCTAGAGGGCAAGGAAGGACGACTAAGCTCGTGTCGAAGTTATTTTACATCGAATCGAAATTGACGAGTTTACGCGTACAAAGTTAAAAAACGAGTTGGGGCAAAACGAGTCAATTTGTCCTAACGAAGGAAAGGTTAACCCTTCACCGTCTTCATGTATTTCAAATGCTCACTTTCGTAAAGACGTTTCTAGTTTTTCGCAACAAACAAAATGGTGCCTCCTTGCACACATACATAAGGCTGGAACTACTTTTTCGCACTCAGCTAAATGAAGCAATATCGCAAAAAAATCATGTCAAGGAGTGATATTAAGGCTGTCCTACCACCATATGCGACTGGAGAAGGAACGGGTCCGTTGTAGTCGGGGAGTCCGGGGTCGACACCTTCAGGGATCGAGAAAGCTTCCCGGACTTCAGCACTGAAAGGACTGAAATAGAAGGAAATTTTCTCTCTCAATTTAATTAGATTAGAGTACGAGTTATTTTGGAGTTTCCTATCCACATGAAATAAGATCCAAAGACAATGAAAAGAAGGGATTAGTTATTATGGGCTCGATAAAATGCGAAATGCATGCACATGTGTTTACCACACAAAATTGCTAGCGTCTCTCTGTACAACTGCACAAACTACATTAGCCTTCTGGGGCAGGTTTTCTGATAGAAACGCACAATTGCTGAGAGGGCGCTTGAGTGCAGTGAGGAGTGCAGCGTTTAATTTTCTTTTCCCAAGGGAAGTAATCTGTGACCACACGAAAATCAATCGAAGCACTAGCCTGAGAATCGGACCAGAAATCTCAATAGAAAGCAAACTCAGTCCCCGGATGAAAAAAATGCTCTTAAAAAACGTGACTCCCCCATATTTGACGTTAACTCTACAGCGTCTAGCGTTCCGCTGGTGGAAAGCTAGAATTATTTCAGTTTGGTCTTAAATTCTCGTTGCTTCGTTGAATATTAGGATGGACATGAACACAAGACCATAGAATAAGAACGTGTTTGCGTAATATCTGGTTAATTTACGAATTAAGCAGGTCCTTTTAGGGTTAATCGAAAACTTTCCTAAATTTTGGAGTCGGTGAATAGTTAAAGCACCGACTGTTGCGCTCACATTCCGTCCTTGAGTTCCTTCACGCGCTGCTTGTCCAGGGTCACCCATCGCTGCCGCGCACGCTTGCTGAGGCCAGAAGGCACTTTCCTGTCAAATCAATCAAGTTTCATTAAGGGGGCCGTCCTGTTGAGTTTTGTTTAAACGTTTGAAAATATTCTTTCAATTGCAAAACGCTCTATGATGCGTACTTTATGACCTATCAAAATTGGAAAACCACCTGCAAAACTGCCTGCGATACGAGCAAAGAAAGAGAAACATAATGAGGTTGCATACATCATTTTATTATGAAATCAATTTGGGGTGGTTCTAATCAAGTGCTATAACTGTTGCGCTGCTGTCACAGTTATACTGTTACACTCGTCTGAGCACAGCTCAGTCTAAAATCACGCTTTAACAACACGACCCCCGAACATCCTCTTTTCCTAACTGATATACAATGGTGCAGCACTCACAGCACTTGGTGAAAAGAAAGAAAAAAAGAAAGAGTGAGGCTCATTCTAAATTGATAGCATAATATACATACGTGATGCATCTTTTGTAGATCATTAGAATGGAACACAATGGAACTACCTTTCTCATTCACTTACTTCTTCTGAAAAACTTGTTCTGACTTCGAGGCAATTCACCTCAGTTTTCAGCGAACAATAATGAAAGGTAGCTCATTCAAAGGGGAATTTCAAAGTTAACTCAAAATACTGAATGATTTTTCCTTCATTTGAAAAGTTAACAGTTATAGATGAAAATCTTGGAAAAACGTGAAAAGATTGTGCACATTTTTCGTAAAGGCAAAAAAAATTCATTTTTTTTCAAATATTGGACAACATTTTACGTTCTTAGCATTGAAACGCATGCGATAAAATAAGACCAACCCCATCGACCTAATGCACGAAACATGTAACGTAAATCTTTCTGAAACTTCTGCAAAAAATTATATATTTCATATCTTTTTCTACGAGGTATAGAAAAAACAATCAAAATCGAGATGCAAGTGTACCAAATCTTAAATGTTCCATTCCATACGGAAAAAGTTCGCTCTCTCCCCGTACGGTCCCCTTGATAAAGGCACTGATTATGATTAACAGATAATGACAAGATCATTGCATCATCAACATCAAGCACAATCCACGTAAAAATGAAAAGTTTTTTAAATACTAACTATGCTTCGAATTCGTTCAATGCGGGCAACACGTGGTGCGTATGGTTTTCTAACTTGCACTTACCACTCGCGAAAGAAAATGCATGGGATTAAAGCCAATCTTAATCAATGCAGAATTTTCTCATTTCAGGGAAATAAAGCATGTTTCATATTCGTTCAAGACGACCAAAACACGTGTACGATTTTCGTACTTTATAACTACCACCTAAGAAAATATTTTAGCTGGTCCTAAAGTAAAAGTAAACTGTGCAAACTTTTTTTCACAAGGCTTTCACAATAATACATATCTGTATAACTACACAGCCACTACACAGCCCTAACCCAAGAGTGACATACATAGCAGAGCTAGGAACTGGAACAAAAATCTCATACCGGACAAACGGGCTCAGCAGCGCCCCCAAACGGGCGTCGTACACGGCGTGGTCAGCGACAGGCTCAAGCCAGTCCTCATGAGGCGTCTCCTGCCAAGTGAAAGCAAAATGATTAAATGNATAAAGAACAGGCAATGAGATCAACTTTTGAAACATGAACGCTAGCGGAATTGACAGGCCAAATAAGCGTTACGATGAGTTACATAGCAATAATGTTCTCAAATTGTACCCCAAATATGCAGCTCAAATTGAACACAGTTTTCATCGTCACCGTGCATGCGAAAACCAGAAGCAAAGATTTCATGAAATCCCATCATTGCTTGACATTATTTATCCGAAATTGCTTTTGGTAGCCCACTCGGACGTATTCAATGGCTAGAATCGGAGTGCGGCATCAATAAAAATATGTCTTCTACTTGAACAGGAAATGTTCTGTGTCCAAAACAAAAACATCATTTCGATAGAATAATGTTTACATATTAGCAATTAAACAGCGGGTTCTCTTTTTTGTAGGACATCCTATAAACTAAACTGAATACACGGCGGTAATCTTAATTGTTTGATTATTAGTTAATTTAAAGCCCCGTATCTGCATGATATGTGATCCAAAGACCAAAGAGAAGAAGGGATCATATAGTATGGACTGTAGAAAACGTGGAATCTAATCTAGACATGCATGTCCCCACACTGGATTCCCTATGCATAGAAACAGTAAGTTAAGATAGAAGAGGAAGAAAATACAAAGAAGATACGAAAACTGAATCAAGTGAAGTGGGCATGAAAGATAGAAATGCCGAAGTCCTATCAATAGCTGAGGTAACCTAACAGTGCCCCTCGTGGGTCGCCAGTCTCCATAGCATACGATAGACAAACCTAACCCTATTGCTCGTCCCGTGGCTCCGGAGGGGTAGATGGTCTCAAAGAAATAAATGGCTGATGTCCATGAGTACCTAGATAAGTTCATTGTCATATTCAGCATTACCAAAAGTCGAGACGATTTGATTACAGCGACTATATCATTTTACAAGCGTCATTACAATTAGCTCTCTAAGCTTCAATTCGTTTAATTAAGCGAGACGTTTTAAAAACAAAGAGTTAGCCGAACAAGTCAAACACGCGCAGATTTTATAGAGCACAGGGCATGCCAGCGGTAATATTGTTACCGAAATTGCTTGATACTGATATGCATTGAACAAACTACATTGTAGATTTATAAAAACACTCGCTGATAGATCAAAAAAATATCTTCAATGGGCTGAACTTTATAAACACGTTCTAGTACAGAAATAATGAAAAACATGAAAATCAAACAAATGCACAAATTCAATTTTTTCATTCACACAATTATTTTATTAACTACTAATTGAGGCCACACAACGATCAAGCAAGTTTCAACTGACGTATGTTGTCACAAGTGGTCAAACTAAAACATGCCATACGTAGAACAAACATTCTTCGCATTTCATTACTGGTTCTCGTTTACTGCTTTTCTCTGAGTCGATTTCTTTCAAATAACAACAAGGAGTGAAATAAAATACAAAATGACAGGAACGAACCGAGTGTTTCATTCTTGGGTTTCCACCCCAAGTCTTACGACGTTAGACAATAAAATTACATCACACCCTACACATTGCCACTCATGCAGGCAAAGAGATACTCGGTGTCGTGTCCTACCTCGACCCCTACGACCGAAGGAGCAGCGAAGTCTGACTCTTCGTCGTCCTCGTCAGACGATTCAGAACTCGATGAAGAAGAGCTGAAATCTTCATCTTTTTGCACTGCGGAGAGTAATTGCTAAATATTAAAAGAGTCGTCACCGAAGAGCCAAGCAAGGCAAACGGATTCTATTAATTCTAATAAAATCATCGAAAACTTGCAGAAAATTATAAGGTATAAAGCAATTCGTTATTGTTTGAAGGGAATCTCCAATATAAAGTGGGTGCAATAAATATCCGATACATGGTCAGAAATTTATTTACCAAAGTTACATAGCAGTAAAGCAGTCGAAAATTGAACCCATCCTATGTATTTTTATATGCAGAATAGAAAATCTGACATGAATTGGTTTCAACAAAAAAGTATCTCTTGGTGTGGATGTGAGAACGGAATCTATCATTCCTAAAAATACTCGAATGGTGTTTTTACATACATTTGTCCCAGCCGCTTCCTCAACATTGTGAAGTTCAGACCGAATCACTCGAGGATTCTTATTTATTTCATGGTAGTTGTAATGTAGTTGTAAGGCATTGTAGTTAGGCATCGAAAACCCAACGGTAAAACGTGTTGGAATTAATTAAGGTTTATGGACTTTATGTTTAGCCAGACGGTTTAAAATTTCAAACGGTGCAACGGTGACTAAAATCATTTGAACCTGCGAATTGTGTCACCAATAGTTCAGATTTGAATTTTTACTATAGAATAAAATTTGTACAGCTCAAACCACTTATATGTAACTGAACAATTTCTTCTCTGATCTAGTCAAGTTATTCTTCATTTTTCGCCCTATTATCACAGAATTGAAGTGTTAAAAGATGACCTACTCCGGCAGCGCTCAGACATTGACTGATAAGGTCCGCTGGTGACCGTGGACGAAGAAGATTATTCTGCTAAAATGTGCTACAGTATTCCTGTCACGTGAATAATTCTGGAAAGTTTAAGGACTATTAATTACACCTTTACCACTGATTATGTGGGTGTGTTAGATACTTTTTAAGGAGGTAATCCAAGACTTCTGTCGACATTATAGCAATGCCTTGTGTAGTCTTATACCGATTTAGTATTCAGCGTACAAAATTACATACGTTTAATTTCCGATTTCTTTGTTGTAGTGTAACTATGATCAATGAACATTTGATCACATATCGTACGTTTCTTGGACCTACTGTATATAACTCGGCACAAAACTACTCGTACCCCACCTAAGTCACACCCCCACCTCAGTCAAAATGAGGGACTATTCTCGTTGTCCATGAACAATCAACAATTATTAAAGAGACTTAATAGTTGGCCATTGTCAATGGAATCTGTTCAGTATACATTTCGTCATCGAGTGCCACTCATATATATAGGAGGTCGACATGAACGGCAAAACTTTAAATAATCAAAAGAAGTGACATATATAAATTTGTGTTCAGAGCGAAAGAATAGAGAAAATAAAAGATCAGACATGTTTTCATCAAACATGCATAAATCACTTTGATGTCGAAGTAAGACACCTAATTCATGGGAAGCTTAAGACGCGGACCGAAAATATACCTACAACTCAATATGATACAATTAGAAGTATTTATCGATTTATATCAAAGCCATTGTTCATTTTTTTTTAAATCATCAATGCAGTGAACTTGTTAGTAGATCCTCACATTTCAAAAACTTGAACACGTTTTAATAAGCTATAGGATGCTTCAGAAATAATGAACGTCGTAGAACTAATTTGAGCTTAGAAGTGGTAATAATTAAAATTGGCGGTTGGAACTGTGTTAACAAATCAATGTCGGTAATATTTAACTGATGTTCCATCGTAATACTTTTAGGTTAAATGGGCTTGTGGTAATGAATTGTTCAAGTTTGAACAACCCTCCACATACGCATGCATTTGCCTGTCCGACACGATGTCCAAGGTTAACAGTGAAACTAAATTCATATGAAGTGACCTTCTGTTGCGGCCAGGTGTCCTTTCGACACGCGTGCAGTTCAAATTCAACAAGTTTTGCTGCATCAGTAAATGTAGCTACAGCAATGAATTGGAAAAAAATTTCGGCATCAGGACTTGAATCATAGAAGTTCATGATTCATGTATAGAACAGTCACATAAATGCTAATCTATACAGTACTTTTGTAAAATGTAACCTTGAGCTAAATAAAAAGAACTTAGGAAGAATTTCCCTGTTCTTTAAATCACATAAAGGTATATTCCTTTCTTTATTCTCACAACGCAGGGCTGAGAAGCATACAAACTATAGGTACACTGAGAGTCAGTTCAATATTTGAAAATACAAAAAATCTATCTAAAATCTCAAGTGGTTTAAAATATATCCAGTTATATATAATTATACAGATACTATAAAAGAAATAGTATTTATTCAGTTCTAAAAGAGTTGTAGAAACAAGGAGCCAACATCATTGAACCTAAATTTTTATACACAACTTACTCTATGCAGCAAAAAGATGCAATGTGCAATTTTATGGATTTCTCTGAGATAGAGCCTAAGTATAAAGGGACAACTATTTTTTAGCTTAGGACAATTTCCCCGTTAAATTGACATTCCAGCTTGATCTTGCACATCTGAGGCAGATATTTGTACAACAGCACACTGGCACAACATAGCCCACTGCACAAGGTAGAGCAGTGTGTGTCCCGTGATTATCAACTCGCTCCGTCGAAGACACTAAGGCAAAACTTACAAGCACGAACACTCCTCAGGACAAGGGCATTGTCAGGGCAGTCTACAATGTGGGCTTGGAACTGATGCGGGGGCACACGGTGAGTGGCATTGAAGGGACACGTCTCCATTTTCATGTCAGAGTGCGACTGCAAAACAAATGCAACCAACAATTCAAACTAAATACTCATGTCTGAAACAAAAATTCTTATTATTATATTAAAAGCTAGTGTGGAGTTTCCTAGCCACATGGAATGCAATTTGAAAAAAAAAAGAAGGGACCACATAGTCTTGATTATAGAGAATGAGGATCTATGTACAATGTGTGCTTTCACACAAGATATCCTAAGCATAGAAACGACAAGGATAAAATGAAGAGAAAGATAATACAAAAAAGAGATGGTACAGAAAGTATGAAAACAAAGACGTAAAGTGGACCTGGAAGAAGTCCAAACTCCTGAAGGCCAATCTACAGCTGAGGTAATCTGTGTCCCCCTGAGGACAAGTCCCCATAGCATGCAATGAACCAACTAAACCTTATTGCCTATCATGTGTCCCTTGAGAGAGAAACTTTACCAGCAATCCCACTGAAGTAGGAACATAGGTACTCACAAATTGGGTGGAGCTGTTGATTGGTTGGAAATTGGATTGAAGACCATGTGGAACATTTAAATTAACATTTAAATGATATTACAGTTCATAAAATTTACACAACAGTAGACAAGTACATCACAACCAAAACATTTAAGATGAAATATATTACTGCAATGGCCCATTCATAATTCAAATTTTCAAATCCATACACATACTTCAAGTCAATACTAATTTAAATGTACACTATGTTTAAAAATATCGCTAATAATCCAAAATCCACCTAACAAGATCAACCTATGAGGCCCCTATAAAAAGCTTAAAGACTGATACAGTGAAGAACTTCAGAAAAAAAGAGTATTAACTCAAATCGCTCTCAACAGACAGAAAATAAAATCATAAAGTCAAGCACATATTTACCACAGCTAATTGAACAGACACAAAATGAAATGTAAAAATATACTAACATTCAATACAGCTAATAGAACACAGAGAAACTTGAATATAAAATTAAACACACATTAACCCTCGTTAATATTTCAAACAAACCTTTAAAATATAGAACTGAGCTGACATTCAACCTATTAAATAGATCAGAGAGATATTAAATACAAAATAAGCTCACACTCAATACAGTTAACAAGAATTATTTTATCATGAGGAGAAAGCATTATTTTCTTCAAGATATGCCAACCTATCATATGCTGTTCAAGTTAAATCAGAGAATTAATAATCAACATATTTCCAATTTCATAGGATTTCACAATGCCTCTAAAATCCTATGGATTTTCCTACTGTGAAAAAAAATCAATTTTTCATCACAAGAAACAATCTCCTTATATAAGCAATTGGTGAAAATTACTAATGAAAGATTACTCAAGATTAAGACCACACCAGATCAATATTTAGCTTTTTATTTCCATAAATGGAAAAATCTAATTTAAATAGTAGGCATAATATCAAACTTTATACAACCAAAAACTATCCCCACAACTGACAAAAAAATTAACACTTACCTTGCCACATTTTATGATATGGATGGCCATCCTGTTAGGGTTGATACGATGAGCAGGGTTGTAAGGACAGGTAGCCAGGTTGTTCATAAAAGACATACTTGGGAATGCCATGACCTCACAGAAAATAAGCAATGCTAACTAAGAAGCCTGAAACATAGGGCAATAAAATATCAAGGGACATTGTTTTATCTATAATATTCTACTTAAATGAAAGTTAAAAGGTAATTCTCTACAATTGATTTCAAAATACTTTAAATATTTATCCTCAAAAAAGAACAAAATTACTTTAAATAAACCTCTTATATTTTCAAGATTAAGTATAGAGATAGCTAGGCTTGTACAGGATGATGAAATAAAATAAACATTTAAGAAAATAAATAGATTACATAATTTAAACATTAAAAATCAAGTTTGTTAACATGCATATGCAAATAAACTTCAAGCATAAATATTAAATGACCAATACCTAGGCAATCTAGATAATTTCAAGCATGAAATTTGAATAACCAAGGGTAGACAACTTTAACAACTTATCAGACATTGAAATAATAAAATCTTATAAGACAAATTTTCAGATTAAACTAAAAAATACTATTTTTAATATTTTTACATACTAATAAATAAAAAATACTTCATACTTTCATAATTATTTCAAAATAGGAATTATGAGGGAAAAATCACTTTTATATAGTGAAAAAACAAAATCCTTGATAAAAGTTTTAAATTATTGCATTTTATACTTGCAATTTATCCAATTTCACAATCAATACCACCTGAAATCTTAAGAGTATTCATGCTGCAAACTGGAAGGTCCTAATACACAATATACCAATTCAGAAATTTTAAAATTATCATCCAATCTGAGTGGCCTTAGAAATTTACCCTCTTCATATTTCATGAGAAAATCCATTCTTGCAAACACAATTTGTATCACCTGTAAATGGTTAATAGGTATTTTCTCTGTATATTGCATTTTTCATCTAAATTATTACATAAACTACATTCATTATTCATCATGATGTACTTTATCAGACATTTATACTGTAAGACAACTGATGAAAAAAAGTGAATTTAAGAATAGTTTACCGAGTCATAAATAATTTTCTAGAAATATTTTCAGCATTTAAGTTTCAGAATGATTAGTTATTAGTTTGTACAAAAAATGAATACCTAGTAGTTGTAGTTGTAGTGGTAGTGAAAGTAGCGCTTCAGAAACTCAGTCTATTTTGCACCAATAGAGTAGGGACCATTTAGTATGGACTTAGGAAAACGGGGATTCTATGCACAGGGTGTGTTCCCACACAAGATCCCCTGCGCATAGAAACAGCAAGTTAAGAAGGAAGTGCAAGAAAAAACAAATAAGAAATAGCAAAGAAGGAATGAAAACAGAAGGAAGCAAAGTGGGCACGAAAGACAGAAGTCCCAAAGGCCTGTCTAAAGCTGAGGTACTCTAGCAGTACTGCCCTGGGGGCGCTAGTCCCCATAGAAATACCTAGTAATAGACTATACTCTCCACAGTGCATTCTATTCACTGCATTCATCATTTTTATACCATTAATAGAAATTGTCATCGTAGTAGAAACCTTTTTTCAACAGGGTGTTTCAACTATAGAAAGTTACATTGACAGACAACTAAACCAATCCCTTACGGATACAATTTAATGATACTAACTACAGAAACTTGGGCTACTTTAATCCTTCTGACGAATGGTGCCATCACATTAGATTATTTCAAGTTAATGGAACACCTATCCATAATTCAAACACAACAAATCAAATTATTCATTAGTCTAAAGCTTCCTATCTACATCATCAAATGTAACACAAAGAGAGTGAAGAGAATCAAGGACGTCTCGCATAGACTAGAAAATGTGGAATCTAGTTTAGACAAGAGTGTTTCCACACCAGATTCCGTGTATAAAAACGGCAAGTTGAAAAAGAAAAAAACAAGAGATGGTACCTAAGGAGTAAACATTAAAAGAAGTAAAATACGCATGAAAAATATAAGTTCCAAAGGCCTATTCATAGCTGAAGTAACCTCACAGAACTTTCCAGGAGCCCGCGCAGTCCCTATGTGATAGGAGAGAAAAACCAAACCCCAAGTTACCCAACTTTCTACACTATGCTTCCTGAGGGGACAACACCTGGAGAAAGCACAGGAGCGGGGCACAAGTTGTACAATATAAACTAATTTCGTTTAATTTTTCCTTGCAATGAACCTTCATAAAATAGGCTTCTGCCAATAAAAAATCCTATTAAATAACTCCAATGACGGCTGTGTGATAAACAGGATACACTACGAAAAGAAACACGATCGTTGTTGCTATAAAAAACATATTTTGACACACCAATCTGGTTTCGTAAAATTACATCGTCCGTGAATGTCATCTGAAATGGTAAAATACATAGTGTAACTTAAATAATAAAATTTAAGAAGGAGAAATGCACATTTTTAAAATAAGAAAGCAAAGACAAAATTGAAAAGTTCCTACATAGTCTGAAACGGAGTTTTTGGAATCTTGCCCACAATCATTCAAACCAATTTTTTGTAGACGATTCTTGGACGACACCTTCGTGATTTGCAAAGAGATAGGGCACGCTAAACTCTTCTTGAACTATGTAAATGAGTGTCACGGTAACATAAATTTTAAGATAGAGGAAGAGAGGGGGAAAAAATACCTCTCTTGGATATCCTCGTCAAACGCAACGAGACGAACCTGATAACCAACATTTACAAAAAACCCACCTTAATTGATTACTGGCCTTGGAACTAGCTTTTTCAGTGCAACCCCATATTTATATAAAATCGATGCTATTAAAACTTTAATTTATAGAGGATATCATCTATCATCGACGTTCGCTTCACATGATAATGTGACGGAACGACCTTTAGCTAGCTATTATTATTGGTGGTTCGTCAAGATTTGAGAGGTCGCTTCATACCTCTCGCA